>JACEIK010004894.1:67154-122789 GCA_018107945.1 Datura stramonium
TATTCACTTTAAGGCTAGGAGCACATTGACACTAATTTGGAGCAATTCCACTTACCTTAGCCCGGTAGCACGACGATTTTTCGGTCAAATTTCATGAAACTAAATCTGTAGGAATGCTCTCTGCTGCTAAATACCTCGGTATCTGAGGTTAATTTGAATTTGGACTACATTTGACAGCGTAATCTAGCGATAATTTATCAAAACCTTCGTACCCCCCTGTTTCTCACGATTTTCTGGAAATTATGATATGTTAATGACTTAAACCGAAGTTGGAGGCTTTATATACTTGGGCCTGGTCAAGGCCAACATGTCACGGAGCCAACGCGGAGGCTCCCCCTCCGTGACACGTTGCCATCTTGTAGGTGCTCTGCCCTGGCTCCTTCCGCGATGGTTCGACACGTTTCTCGTCCGGTCTTTTCCCGGGCCTTTTCCTAGCATGTATGGCTTTCAAATACTCTTAACCAACACGCGAATAGGCCATCTATGTGTTGGGAATTTTACAGGGTGTAACATTATTCAACTCTGAATAACTCGACGAAAACCCGCAATTTCTCAAGAGTTCAGAAGGGAGAAATGTTCACCTAATGCCTGTGGCTGTTTAGGATTTAATTTGGAGTAATCTGACAACCTTTACTTGGTGGGGCTTTGGTACACCGAGCGAATTTTTGAGAAATAACTCTGTAGAAATGCTTCCCGTAGGCTTAGGACTTGTTACCTGAAGTTAATTTGCATTTAAACGGCTTTTGGTAGCATAATCGGTTGAAAATTGATTAAAATTTGCATTCTCTCTTGTTTCTGGCTGCGGGAGTATATTTGTTATACCCGGGAACCCGAGAATCAGACCAGGGATTCAAATGGAAAAATTTTGGAAAATGTTGTAGCACTGCAGAATGAGTCATCAGATGACTCGGAGGAGACCCTAAGAGTCGTCAGGTGGCTCGTGGGAAGGCTAGAATGGGGTGACGAGCTGAGGTCCCCATGGGCATAGAAATGGCTCGTGGTCAGCTACCATGAGTCGTCAGGTCTCCCGTGGGGTGATATTAAGGGTTTCCTGGGAGATCTGACCAGTGCACCTAATGGATGGGACCCCGCGAGTCGTGGTCGGTCCCAACGACTCATGAGGTGGATCGTGAGAAATCCAGGGAATTTTTACTGAGGATGGAGCAGTGTACTTGACAGAAGGTGACCACGACTCGTGGTCACTCGTGATGAGTCATTGAGTCACCCGTTACGAGCCCAGTTGACTTGGTATCCAGTGTACTTGACAGGCGACCCGACGAGTCATCGCCCGTCCTTACGAGTCGTCAGGTCACTCGTTAGGGTCACCTAGCAGTTATTTCAAGCGAGTTAGTAATGGCCTTCTCATAATTTCTCCCCCTCCTAAGACCTAAACTACATCATTTGAGGTTGAGACAGAGTCTTTTAAGGAGGAAAAACTCATGCTAAGTCTCATTTGGCATTTGCATGAACAAGTCAAGGGAGTAGGAGGAGGTTAAAGTGTCTTCTTCAAGATTATTCAAGTTTCCACCTAGGGTTTTCAATGGAGTTAAGAATCACGTAATTTCAGGTATGTGGGGTATTGAATGGGTAGTTTAGTCCCTACCCATGCCCAATTTCTCCCTAATTCTATGTTTAAGTTACCAACTCTTGATGGGTCATAACCCAAAAGCATGTTTCCTCAAAAATTGGTATAAGAATGTCGTAGTATGTCTAAATTCATGGGTTAGAATTATTGGGTTGTTTTCGCTTATTTTATTCAATATCTGATGATTTAATCACTAAAAGCACATGTGCCCAAATCACGGGGGTTTTAGCGAAAATCATGGTTATGGTGATTTCTCAAGCATGATACGAACTCTTGAATTTAAGCATGTTTTAAATTACTCATGTTATTATGATCATGTTTCTTATAAATTTAATCATTTAGAGTATGATTGAAATTATGGGCAATGACCACATGTCACTTGTGATTTATGAACTATGATTTTTGGCCGATTCACGGGCCCAATTCCATGGCTAGTATTACGAATTCTCAAGCATGATATGATTCTCACGATTTAACTAGCCATGCACATGCATGTCTTTATGAATTTCTATTAGCATATTTCATGATTTGGGAGTAGTACTTAACATCCGAGTGAGTTCGAGGCCTAGGTTACCCTCGAATCTTAGAACTACATGCCACCATAACTTATGTTTGGGACCACCTCACTGTCTAACCCCAATGCCCTACGTGGTCTTCATGAGTGATATACTTCTTGTTCGGTGGTCAGGAAGACTACACGCAAGTGCACGTGGTCGAACAAGTAGTAAATGGCTCAAGTAAGCTAAGCATCGATCCCATAGGGACTGACTACGGGGCAAATCTACTCAAGTGTCACTTAACTGTAACTCTAAAAATGCGCATAACAATGTAAAGAAAAGTTTTTATATTTTGTTTCCAAATTTGTACTAAGTCTAAAATGAATATACGGTTTGAGTCTGAACTATTAATGTGGAGCATAAGCCGAGGCTAAAACGAACATGTAGAGAAATAAATTATGGATACAAGTGGTTAATCTTTCTTCCAAGCCAAGGTCGGAACTTATGCCTATGGATTAAGTATTTAACCCAACTTAAAAATCATGAACCTTCCACCTACATTTCTGTGATAAGAAGAAATTCATGTTCTAGCCATACAAAATCGATTCCGTAATTGACTAATACTACTTTCGTGTATATTTCTATCCTCAAGGTAAATCAATTTCAATTTCCTCTAAATCTAAGAAAAGATCATATCCTATTAATTCACAACTTTCCAATTTCGTGCTCTCGAAAGTGAAACCGACTTTTAGATATACATTAACATTGGCAAAATATTAATGTAGTAAGAACAAGAATTAATAGAACAACCATGGAAGAAAAGATGAAAACCAAATGATCAACAATCACATTTCAATACAAATGTTCTTAACCTCAAAGAAGAAGTGAAATTAGCCACCAGCTCAGGATTAAACATCATCAAATGAGTGTAGATCATACAAACAATTGAAAGAAAGGAGAAAGAGATAGAGAAAAACCCTAAGATTTTCGTCCCCTCAACTTCCTGTAACCCACGTTCTTGCTCCACCAAGTCGAATAATTAAAAATGAACCTAAGTATTCTATTTATACCGGTGGGAATTCTTTTCCTGAATAACAAGCAACATGTCACGGAGTGCATCGTGGAGTACTTCCTCCGTGACACGGCGCAAACGCGGAGGCTCTCTGGAATTTGGTCGTCCAGGTATTTAATCCCAACGTAGCACGGCATGCAATGCGAGCTTCAATCCAACGTGACACGCGCGAACGCCCTCACTGGAATTTCAAGTTCCGTGTAATTAGGTCCAATGTGCCACAGAGGCAACGCTGACCTTCTCTGGAATTGTTGCCAATTTAATCCTCCGGACAGAATGCATCCGCGATGGCAGCGTGACATGGCTCCATCGCGGAGCCCCTTTATTCCTTGCTTTCCTTGGGCTATTTCCTTGCTCACTTCCGAGTCCATTTCCGATTCTTCCCAACATGCATCTTAGCTTCATAAAATGACATTCTTCCTACAAAACAACGCTAATCATGTTGGTTAGTATAAATTCACACTTTACTACAATTTACACGAGAATGTACAAACATCGTTAGGATAATCAAGACAAAACGACGCATTTGAGTATCACTTGGGCATATAAATATGCCCAAGATCACTAACAATTTACACTTAAAATCTTGTTCATCCTCGAACAATAATCTTACACCTCATGCAATTGACACCCAATCATGGCTACTTTGGCTCGACAACCGAGCAATGCTATACCAATTATTTAACATAGCAAATCATCAAGAAAACATGCATAGTATCATCCATACAATGACATTCAACACATCAAGACCTCCTAGACTCAAGAATCGACTCTCGATATCGGCAAACCATGCAAATTAACTGATCAAGATATCCGACACGAAATTTAAGCTCTTGTCAAGCATGTGCCCTTACAACACAAGAGAATTTCCTCATTACAATCATATGAACTCTAAACTTTTCATGCAGGGGCATATACACACAATTTCACTCTCTCCCAAAAGAATCTGGCCATACATGAATCGTGTCATGAACCATAGTCTTGCCTCTAGTGTATTACTCACTAATATAAGGACGTGTGGATGTAAGATCACGTAGGACTTAACGGGTTGTAATGTAAGCTACGGAACTAGTAAATACTGGGCTAATCCAATAATAGCAACTAGCATCCTAAGCGCTTTTTCAATATTACTCCCATCAAGCATTCGGCATTGTTTCTTCCTTCATCCTCCCATTCTTGAAGTCTTTCTATTTGTCCCCATTCCTTTCAGCACACCAGACTTAACAACAACAAAGATTAGTTATACATCTTTATTTTCTTTAAATCCGGCAAGTGCACCTTTGATTTTTTTTTACTTTCATCACTTTGCTTTTTCTTTTCTTCTCACAATACTCACTCCTTGACACCGTGGGAAAATTATTTTTCTAGAGCGCTTAAGAGTTTTGGATCAATTTACGGGTAATGAAAAGAAAGGGTTGCTTGGCTTACACCTTTTTCGACAAAAGAAAAAAATAGGCTAAAGGCTCAATGGGCTAACTAGGATTTGACATTCGAGGTGGGTATGAAAAGAAAAAAACTTTCTGCTAAAAACAAAGAAACGCCTATATCCTTTCCTACACTACACTTCCTTCATTTCTGTTTCGCACACACAACAGGCAAAGTTCTAGACAATCCACAATAGCATGGAATAATTGAAACCTCACTAGACACTCGTTGCACATGATCAACTCAAGACATATTCGCGTACCTTCAATCGCCCACTACAAGAATTCAAACATTAAGCCTCAATCACACCGAATTGAATTCTAAGTGGCCTAGGTATCTCAACATATTTACAAAATTGCATGCTTTCATACGAATCACCTTTGTATTCTAAATATCATGTACAACACGCAACAAGAATTTCGCAACCATAGAGTAGCGACATGCATGGGATACAACCAAACAAACAAAAACAATAAAAGAAAAAACTACTCATATCGATCATTATTTCTTAAGACGGTCGGTCATCCATCCATCATAGGGAACGGTCACTATTTACGACTTTCGGTTCAATGGGACTCTTCGGTAAAATAACTGAAAACAAACGCCGAGAAACTCAATCATAAAAATAATTAACGAAAAATTTTAAAATATCGATGATTTCTGATAAAAAATATTTACACAACCATCTAACAACATCCAACAACACACAATGTATTTTCAAAATAATTACAACACAAACATACACAATAATAAAGCACAGGGTCACAATTTTTTTAGAGCACAACAACAGAACATGAATATCAACACAAACAAGACAAAACCAGCACCACCTAACTACTCCCCACCCTAATACTTAAAATCGACACCGGCCCTGTTCATAAAGTCAAATATAGCACAAAAGTGGGTGGTGAAACTCGATCAATCAAAGTATTCCACTTCTTCATGTGCCACTGCCTCGTCTCCCACATGTCTAAATCGCCTCTGCCGTCCTCCTCCGACTCAAATCGGGAGTCCTTGCGACGTGTCTCCTCATCAGTGGGGACATCGTCATCCGGGCTCCACAAAACTGGGCCCACCCGACATGAGCGCCCCGGGCGTTTCGCCAAAGGGTAGTCTAGGTCGGAGCTGGCCATGCTCATCCTCTCCGTTGCCAGCCTCCCGCCTATGCGGCAGCTGGAGCATCTGCATCCCAAACATGCGGCCATGTACCGATCATCCCAGCATGTCGCTTGGCTAGTGTAAGGACCGACCGTGATTGGTGCTTCCGGTGCCTTGGTCTGCGACGTCCACTTCCGCACGCCTTTCCATCTCATGGGATGTAATTCTAGGGCCTCTTCTCAACATCCAGGCCCTTAGAACGTGGTCAGCAACCTACCAAAACTCGCATTCGTGCCCTTGATGCAAACCGGGCTCTGTTCATGGCGGATATGATCATTATCGCCCAACATTGATCTCCCACTTCTTTCATCGTGTGGCATACACTAGCATACGCGATCCCGGGTGACATCTATCATGCGCACCCGGAATCAAGCAGGAGCAAACAATTTTCAACCAGATTCTGGATTCCCCGTTCATTTGTGAGTAGGGCAATGTCCGATGGTAGCCCCTTTCCTTATGCCTGCTCCAACGTGCCGTCGAACGGCTCCCGTGAGTGGCTCTGCCTTGGTTTTGTGACGTCCACGGCACGCCTCTCCATCTGCGGATGTAATCTAGGCCTTCTTCTCAACATCCAGGCCCCTTTAGGAACGTGGTCGAAGAACCTACCAAACCCGCACTCGTGCCCTTGATGCAAACGGGTTTCTTCATGGGTATGATCACCGCCCCAACATAATCTCCAGCCCTTTCATCGTGTGGCATACAATTGCTTACACAAAGGATCCTGGGTGACATCTGTCATGTGCACTCCCGGAATCAAGCAGGAACAAACAATTTTCAGCCAGATTTTGGCTTCCCTTGCTCATCCGTGAGTAGGGCAATATCTCGTTTGCAGCTCCTCTCCTTATGCTCCGCTCCAACATGCCGTCGAACGGGCTCCACACAAGGTGCGTTCCGATATCTCGTATACGGTGGAGTGGATATTCAGCTGCTGGAGTACATGGGCGTCTGTGTTTTGCGCCCCCAAGATGGCATTAAGGTGATGGGGCTCAAGAGTGACAATTGGCCCCTTATTTGATGCAGGATCATGAGCGTCAGTTCCAATTTGCATAGAACTCCCGAATCAAGTGCAGATTGCACTCTTGGGCTCTTCAAAGATGAAGCTCAGCCCGGCAGTGTCAATCCGGTGGACACCCGAGGGAACCCCGTGCCAATGGCTCCCTTGCAATGTGCTCCTCGTGGAAGTACTTGTTTTCCTTATGCTTTGTATACCATTTCTTCCTTCCTCTCGTCACCCATCAGGTTCCGTATTGGCGGCGTTGGCCATGTGGAACTGCTGGTGCTGCTGGGACTACTGTTCCCAGTCTCATCCTTTCTACCGGTGCCCGATGTAGATGCGCGCTTACCCTTGTCCTGCCTCGCTCGAATCGCTCCTTGCCAAATAAAGCGCATACCCCAATGTCACTAATTTAACATTAGCTTTGACTAAGGTTGGGTTAGGCTAGGCCACCCCACACTTAGTCTTTAGCCACAATTACAACATTTCGGCAAGATCATATACTTATTTCTAATTTACAAAAAAAAAAACAGAACACAACTAACATGCCTCGTGCATTCGTAGAATTCGATGGTATAAATTCTTTTGTACTACTCAGACTTCGTACCACTAATCACACATCACCATCGATCACATTTCTATACATAGCACTTAGCAAGGAAAAAGAAAAAGGAAAAAAAGACCCACACAAACCTATGCAATCAACCCATTTTTGGCATATCACAATTTCAATACCCCCCGAAAACTGGCCGGTCTTTAGCATATTAAAGTTATCACAACCAACTCATCTCACCCAACATACACAAACCACAAGAATTTCACATTTCAACTAAATTTTTCCTTTTATATTAAAAATTCAATCCCTAGCTATAATTTTACAAAAATTGAATGCTAATGTATTTATCGGGTTCGTACAATCACAATGATATTACGAACATCAACTAATGATAACTTAAATTGAATTTAAGCTCAATTTCTACATAGGGTAAGATTTTACTCACTTCTCATGCTAAAAATCAAAAAATTGACCAAACTTGAGATAGAGTTGAACAACATAATGCATCTAATGAGAGGAAGAAAACTTGGATTTTAAATTGTGTGCCTAGGTCCGTGGGCACATTGAGGGAGCATGGATTTTGGGATGTTTGTCACGAAGGGGATGAGAAATGAGGAAAAATTAAGGGGAAATCGGGGTTAAAAGTGGGAGATTTCGCACGGGTTACCCGGTGACCCGATGTGACCCACGCGAATAACACCTCAATGTCACGGAGGGTAACGCGAGCACCCTCCGTGACACGGTTATCGTGCTGTGTGTTCTGGAATTTGTAAAAATTCCAGAAATTGCCTTCAACGTGTCACAGAGGGTGGGCTCGGAGGCCATCCTCCGTGACACGGAGCCATCAAGTGGGCTCACTCTTTTGCCACTTTTCAATTTTTTTTCTTACCGTTTTTCTCCTTTTGCAATTCTTTGCATTTTACCCTCCGATCAACCTAAAATTTATCTTACAACAAGAATTCGGTTAGAATCCCAAGGTTTGAAAAACACAACACAATATTTTTTATATTTACATCTCTCTCTCTATATATATTTTTTTTTTCTTTTTTTTAACTAACTATACATTAACAATACAATAAAATCACAAGTTGCCTCCGTGCAAAACAAGCTCGGTTTACCGTCAGCTCAACGTCATTCACGCTCATTCTGCCCCTAGGGTGATAGACATTTTCTTACGAACACGCCCTCACCCCTGTCAAGCTAACCTCCCCTGCCGTGGTTTCCATTAACTCGTGACTCAACGCCCGAACAACATCACTCAATCAATCACGTTGATTACCGAGAGTTCCTCGCATTACCTGGGAGCTTCGGTGGCCTTGTACACATCGAACACCTCTACCTTGTCGTGAGTCAGCATAGTTAGCTGCCCGCAGCTACATCAATCAGTGCTTTCCGGTCGCCAAGAAAGGACGTCCCAAAATAAGTGGGACTTCCGCGTTCCGGCTCAAAGTCCGGGAAGACAACGAATTCTACCGGAAGATAAGGAGCCCACTTGCACCAAAGACGTCCTCCACAATACCATATGGTCTTGCCAAGGAACGACCGCTAGCTGCAAGATCACCGTTGTTGGTCTAGGAATCCCTAGCTCCAACTTCTTGAATACCGATGTCGGCATCAAGTTAATGCTCGCTCCCAAATCACATAATCCGGGCGAGCTCGGATACTCGCCTTCAATAGTAATTTCTATTGTAAAGCTCCCAGGTCCTTGAGCTTTGTGGGCAATCTCGTTCGTATCCGGGAAAGGTGCACTCCTCCGTAAGAGCCACTATAGCGTACTTCAAATAACCTGATTTTTGTTCGCCACGATGTCCTTTGGTGTATTCTCTTGCGTACTCGGCACTCCCGCAAAACATCAACAAGAGTGTGTTAATGTGTACCTCCATTATTTAAGCACCTCCATGACCTTTTTGAAACACGCCTCCTCCTTGTGTTTCTTAATCTTTAAGGGAACGAGGGTGGAGGTCTTTCTAGTTCGCATCCTTTTTCTTCCCCTCTCATCATCACTTTGCTCCTCTCGGAAGCCTCGTCAAGCCCCGATCGTTGAGGTGGTCTTTCTAGTTCCACCCTTAAGCCGCAAACCACTCCGTGGTCACTTCATTCACCCGCTGGGTTGGGGTCCGTGTCGATAGGAAGTCCTCCTCTAGGCCTTGTGTTTTGGGCTCCAAAGAAATTGCCCAAAACTGTACTCAGCGCCTTTGTAGCTAATCGATTGTTTCTTACATCGGTTGCCAATTTAACATAGTCACCCGCAATTGAGCTTGGTTAGCTATCATAGTTTTAAACATCTCCTCACGTCGGTGATGGTGGCAGAGGAGGTGCATTGTTGGTTTCTGTACCACACCGATAGTCTCCGTCGCCCTCCTGATTCCTTTGCTCCCGATTCGAACTCCTTGATGGTTGTTTCTACCCCAAGAGAAATTTCGGGTGATTCCTCCAGTTAGAATTGTAGCTATTACCATACTGTTGGTGATTATTCCTTTGTGCATTACCGACAAAGTTCACCGAGTTAGGATTTGCTCCACAACACTTAGCCGAGTGTTCATTACTCCCGCACACTCACACCAGATCCGCTACACTGCATTCACTGGGCTTGAGGCTGATTCATGCCTATGTTAATGAAGTGGGTGTTGAGCTGATCTGCAACGCAACTATCCGTGCGCCGATAGCCGTAAAAAACCATCCACTTTCTAAGACTCCACTACTTTCCTGCTCCTCCTCTGAAGAGTCCGCATTCCACTCCTGACACCCCTGCGAAATACGAGTTAACAAAGTATACAGCTCCTCATAAATCTTTTCTAATGCTTGTCCCCCACCCTGTTGAGTCCAGCAAAATTTTGTGTGGGGTTCCAAACATTCTATAAAAGTGTGCACCAAGACATCATTGATTGTGGTGATGAGGACAATCCCGCACAACGATTTGAATCTCTCCTAAGCTTGATACAGATTCTCCCCTTTCGTTTAAAACTTAGAATTTGACTTCTAAGTCTCACTGTTTTACCGGATGGAAAGAACCGGATCAAGAACTTCTTTGCAAGATCATCCCCACGTGGAGATGGAATTAGGTGACTCAACTTTCAACCACTTTTTGGCTTCTCCCAAAAGGAAAATGGGAACAATGTAAGACCGACATAACGTTGACACTCCAGCGGGAATGTAAGTGTCACTTATCTCCAAAAAGGTTTGAAGATGTTGTTGTGGATCCTCAGAGGGAGACCTGTGAACTCCGCCCTCTTGTGTGCAATTGCAATTCATGTTCTCGTTTAGCTCTAACCTCCCTCCCCGGCTCGCCAGGCTTGTGAATGCTAGACGTGCATTGCTAGCATGTGGGATTTGGCCATCGCGAACCGGCCTAGCTGTCATTTCCTCGGGCACTAACACTGCCCGCACAAGTGGTGGATTCTGTGGTTGCTCCAATTGTTTGTCCGAGAAACCGGCAAATTTTCTCTCTAGAGCTTCTCTCTCCGTTGGCGATGGAATTGTTTCCGGCTCTAAGGATGGGTCCACCACTTCTTGTCCCTTGCCAAGCAATTCAAATGTAATTTAATATCTGGCAAAATACAGGCTAAGACCAAGTTGTCAACACCAATATAAAGAAATAGCAAACTAACACTTAGAAAAAAAAAAAATTTGCCACCAAGCGCTCCCCGCAACAGCGCTCAAAACTTGTTCGGTGGTCAGGAAGACTACACGCAAGTGCACGTGGTCGAACAAGTAGTAAATGGCTCAAGTAAGCCGAGTATCGATCCTACAGGGACTGGACTACGTAAAATCTACTCAAGTGTCACTTTACTATAACTCTAAAAAATGCGTACAACAATGTAAAGAAAAGTTTTTATATTTTGTTTCCTAAACTTGTACTAAGTCTAAAATGAATATACGCTTTGACCGAACTATGAATGTGAGCATGCTGAGGCTAAAACGAACATGTAGAGAAATAAATTATGGATACAAGTGGTTAATCTTTCTTCCTAGCTAAGTTAGTCGGAACTTATGCCTATGGATTAAAACCCTCGTATTTAACACAACTTAAGAATCATGAACCTTCCACCTACATTTCCTTAAGTGATAAGAAGCACCATGTTCTAGCCAAACAAAACCGATTCCATACTTGATTAATACGACTTCAGGTATATTTCTATCCTGAAGGTAAATCAATTTCAATTTTCCCAAACTAAGTAAAGATCATCTCTTATTAATTCACAACTTTCCAATTTCGTGCTCTCGAGTGAAACCGACTTTTTAGATATACATTAACATTGGCCAAACATTAATGCGCATAAGAACAAGAATTAATAGAACAACCATGGAAGAAAAGATGAAAAACCAAGTGATCAACAATCACATTTTCAACATACTGTTCTTAACCTCACAAAGAAGTTGGAATTAGCCACTCATTTGTGGATTAAACATCACTAAAACGAGTGTAGATCATACAAACAATTGAAAGAAAGGAGAAAGAGATAGAGAAAAACCCTAAGATTTTCGGCCCCTCAACTGCCTGTAACCCACGTTCTTGCTCCACCAAGTCAGAATAACTAAAATGAACCTAAGTGTTCTATTTATACCGGTGGGAATTTTTCCTAATAACAAGCAATAGCGGTCACGGAGTGCATCGCTGGAAAGCACCGCCCTCCTGACACGGCGCAAACGCAGAGGCTCTCTAGAATTTGGTCGTCCAGGTATTTAATCCCAACGTGGCACAGCATGCAACGCGGAGCTCAACTAACGTGACACGGCGCGAACGCGCACCTTCACTGGAATTTCAAGTTCCAGGTAATTAGGGTCCACTGGTAATTTGAGGCAATGCGACCTTCTCTCGGAATTGTTGCCAATTTAATCCTCCCGCATAAAAATGCATCCGCGATAGCAATAAGGACACGTGCTCCATCAAGTGGGAGCCCCTTTATTCATTGCTTTCCTTGGCCATTTCCCTTGCTCGCTTCGAGTCCATTTTCGATTCTCCCAACATGCATCTTAGCTTCATAAAATGAAATTCTTCCTACAAAAACAACGCTAATCATGTTGGTTAGTATAAATTCACACTTTACTATAATTTACACCAGAATGTACAAACATCGTTAGATAAACAAGACAAAACAACGCATTTGAGTATCACTTGGGCATATAAATATGCCCAAGATCAATTTCTTATCATGGTTCATACCCTTGA
Organism: Datura stramonium; assembly: GCA_018107945.1. Lineage (NCBI taxonomy): Eukaryota > Viridiplantae > Streptophyta > Magnoliopsida > Solanales > Solanaceae > Datura > Datura stramonium. Next base: position 79,612 of record JACEIK010004894.1, read on the forward strand.
AAATGTATGGACCTAATTCCACTAGGCTTCATGCAGTCGCCTCCTATGTGTGCTCATATGGGGAAGGTCGGTTATAGAAATCTCCCATTGTTCCTCATGGTTTTAATGGATGTATGATTAAGTTTTTTTGGCTCAAGTTATGTTTTGTGAAATGCTTTTCTCACATGTTGTGACTGGTGACATGTTTACGAATAATTTGGAAATCTTGTTCCTTACAATATACTTAGGATTGCCTTATTATTATGATGTCCCCACTCCTATAACTTTTATATTTTTCAGCATTATTTTGCATATCTTACATACTCAGTACATTCCAAGTACTAACCTATATTTTCGTAGATCTTTTTCATAGGTTTAGCATCGCCTTGGGCTTTGCACAAATCTACTCTCATCTTTCGCTGGTGAGTCCTCATGATTTAAGGGCTTCATGTTCGGACCTTATTTACCTTTTGTTTTTTCGTAATGTTGGGGTTAGTTGGAATCTTGTCCCTTCAACCATTCTATTATGATTAGAGGCTTTCATACCTTTGTGTAGTAATTAGTTGTTTATGTTTGATGTGATTGTGCTAATCTCATGTTACGATTTTCAGCTAGTTCATGACTATTAAGTTGCTTTCCACCTTTTATGTGAATTGAATTAAGATATATGCTCACGCCATGGGTTTACTTGGAGTCTTTCGAGGCCTTGTCCCGTGTCTATGATTTGAGTGTACTCTGCGTCATAACAAACTTGGTACGAGGCAAAGTTGGATTAGATGTGTCCTAGGGAGTTTGAAAGCCACGTTAGGAAGAGTCTTTTTCATGGGTGTGAAGCATGTCACACCAATGATGAAGAGGCTACTGAACATTTTAGGAAATGTTCCTTTCTTTCATGATCTATGTCGTGCGGTGAAAATCTCTCCGTCCTTTTAATTCATGCTATTCGCGATTGTAGAAAATTATGGCTCCTAGAAGGGATAAACGCAAAGGAGGAACATAAATGATGAAGGCCACAGAGGTGAAATGATCATGAGCGTCAGCAAGCCCCACTCCGTCCAGGACCCCTGTAAGCACTCAGAGCCGCCCTGCCCACGCTGAATTTTTGGCGGCTATTCGATGTTGGCGCAGGCCTTGACCACTCAGTCAACCACAAGCCGTTACGCCATGGTCTCATAGAATGGCAATGCAGAAGTGCCCGATCTAGAACTTTAAGCATGAACCCTCCCGAGTTCACAGGGGCAAAGGTGGACGAGGATCTATGCGAATTCATTGAAGGGATCTTGAAGGTCACTGTGTGATGGGGTCAATAAAATGAGGAAAGTGCATGGACTTGTCCTCTTATCACCGAAGGAGTGTCGCTTATATTTGATTCAAGCATTGGAAGGACAGCAGGGCAGCGGGAGGGGCCTCATCAGCTGGGATGAGTTCCACTCTAGCCTTTTCGACAGGTTCTTTCCCTCAGAAATGAGGGAATTGAAGGCATCCGAGCTTGTTAACCTCAAACAAATGGAAAGCACGATGGTGTTAGAATATTCACTTGAGTTCACTCTCCTATCAAAGTATGCCCCAGAATTAGTGATGGACCAGAGAGTGAGGGGGAGCAGATTTGAGCAGGGAATAGTCGAGTATCTGCACAAGGACTGCAGAACAGCCTTGCGCTTCATCGTGATATGGACTACCCATACATAGTCCTTTATGCCCAACAGATGGAGGCAGCTCATATGAGGCAGAGAGAGGCCAAGAGGTCCAAAACTGATAGCTATAGGTCCTCCCAGCCGAGGCCAGGAGGTGGGCCTCACCATCAGTCCAAACAAATATCTATTGCACCAAAGACCATTCTGTAGCCGCACTCCCATCTAGCTATGAGATGAGCAAAGGAGCAACACCTTAGGTTTGAGGGGTCAAAATAGCATGTGCACATTCCCATCTTGTGCTAGTTGTGGCAAGAACCACCCAAGAAAGTGTTTGGTGGGCTTAGATGCTTTTTTTTGGGTGTGGAAAACTGACAATAAGCTCATAAATTACCCTCATCTAGGTTAGGGTGGTGGAGCCTAAGTGACTCCAAAGTAGCTTGTTTAGTGTGCTCCAAAGGGCATGTCCTACTCATCAGGGTACTTCGACTGGTCCAGCTAGTGGCCAGCGTCAGAACCGATTTTATGCACTTGGCTCTCGACAAGAGCAGAGACTTATCCTCATGTGGTTACGGTATGTTAAGTAGTCTTTCATATTGGTACTTATGCTTTGTTAGAACTCGGGAGCTACACTGTCTTTGTGACACCTACATTGCTAGTAACTTGGAGTCAGTCCTGAAACTTTATCAGAACCATTTTTTTTTGTGTGTACTCCAAATTTGGGGAATTCAAATGATAGTGAGACGGCATATAGAGATTTCCATTATAGTGTTGCACAAGGTTACCTCTGCAGACTTAGTGGAATTTGCTATCACTGATTTTGATAATATTTTGGGCATGGATTGCTGTTTGCATGTTATGCTTCTATTAACCGTAGAACTTGAGCGGTGGAGTTCCAGCTTTCCAGTGAACCGCTTTTTAGAATGAAAGGGTATTTTAGCGCACTGTAGGCCTTTTTATCTCCTATCTCAAGGCCTGAAAATGATTGTTGTGGGTTGTATTTACCATTTGGTTAGGGTTAAGGATGCCACATCTGAGACCCCGACCATTCAGTTAGTCCCCGTGGTATGTGAGTATCCCAAAGTATTCCCAAGAGAGCTACTGTGTGCTCTTTGAGAGGGAGATTGATTTTGGGATTGATCTTTTACCCGACACACAGATCAATTCCTCCCTACCGAATGGCCCCATCCTAGCTAAAAGAGTTAAAGGAGAAGTTGAAGGGTATTTGTTGATAAGGGTTTATTATACTCAAGCAAGTCCTCATGGGGTGCTCCGTGTTGGTCGTGTCCTAAGAAAGACTAGTTTCCTCTCTGGATGTGTATTGACTATAGGCAGTTGAACAAGTTCACTGTCAAGAATAGGTACTCTTTACCCAGGATTGATGACCTATTCGATCAGCTTCAGGGTGCCATGATTTCTCCAAGATAGATCTCCGTTCCGGGTATCACCATCTCGTGGTTCAGGAGAGAGATGTCCCAAAGACCGCTTTCCGAACCTGGGTATAGCCATTATAAATTCTTTTGTTATGTCTTTGGACTAACCAATGCCCCTACAACTTTATGGATCTGATTAACAGGGTATTCAAGGCATATCTTGGACATGTTCGTGATAGTGTTCATTGACGACATACCTGATATACTGTGCGTGAGGAGGAGCTTTCCACACACCTGATGATAGCACTCCAAACCTTGAAGGATAACCATCTATACGCCAAGTTCAGCAAATGTGAGTTCTGGCTAAATTCCATTGCATTCTTGGGACATGTTGAGTCAAGCGAAGGTATAAGGGTGGACTCCCAAAAATAGAGTACAAAAGACCGGCCCAAAACAATAAAACCCTTTGAGATCGAGCTTTTTGGGCTTAGTGGGTTAGCTATCAAGATTCATAGAAGGTTTCTCATCCATTGAAGCCCCATTTACTAGATTGACTCAGAAAAAAAGTGAAGTTCCATGGTCGAGGCTTGTGAGAAGAGCTTCCTAGATATTGAAGGCCATACTCACTTCAAAGACTCGCTGTTGACCTTACTGGTGGGTACCGATTTCTTTGTTTTATACTGTGGATGCTTCGAGAGACAGACTGGGATGTATTTTTGATGAAGAATGGGAAATTCATAGAATATGCTTCCAGGCAGTTTAAGGTTCATGAAAGGAACTAGCCGACCCATGATCTTGAGTTGGCAACGGTGGTGTTTGGCTGTGGAAGATATGAAGAAACTACTTGTATGGGGTCTACAGATGCATTCACTGACCACAAGAGAAGGCTTAATATGTTCACGCAGAAGGATCTCACCTCGGCAACAGAGGTGGTTAGGAGCTACTTCTACATTCTACTACATGAGTGTCCTTTACCACCCGAGTAAGGCAAATGTGGTAGAGATTCCCCTTAGTAGACTCTCTTATGGAGAGTGTGTCTCATGAAAATGATGGTAAGAGGGAGCTGGTAAAGAAGGTGCAATTGACTTGCACGGTTGGAGTTGATTAGTTGGTTCGGACTGGATGGTGGGGTAGTAGTAGTTCAGAATGGGTCGAAATGCCCTTGGTAATGGAGGCGAAGGCTAAATGTCAAGATCCAATATTGGGTAAAGTTGAAAGAAGTTGTTCAAAGTCAAAAGGTAGAAGTCTTCTCCAAAGGGGGAGATGGTGTGCTTCGGTACCAGGGTCGCTTATGTGTTCTGAACATGGGGGATTTGAAGGTCGGATGTTGCATGAGGCTAACTGATCCGTGTATTCTATTCATCCGTGTGCCACCAAAATGTATCATTCCTTGAGGGAAATCTACTGATGGAATGGCATGAAGAGGGCTATTGCAGAATTTGTGAGCCAAGTACCCGAATTGCCAACAAGTTAAAGTCGAGCATTAGAGACCGTGGGGTGTACCTTGCATATCGTAATTTCTACTTGGAAGTGGGAAGAAATCAATATGGACTTTGTAACACGTTTACCCCACACTCGTAGACAGTATGACTCATTTGGGTTGTGGTGAAAGGCTGACAAAGGATGCTCATTTCTTACCGGTCAAAACCACTATTTCAAAGCAGTAAAAATCATGCTAAGTTATACATTCGAGAGTTGGTTAGATTGCGGAGTGCCCTTGTCCATCATATCATATAGGGGTACTCTGTTCACCTCTCAGTTGTGGAGATCGTTTCAAAAGGGAGTTGGTACCTGTCAAGCTTAGCACGACACTTCATCCGCAAATAGATGGTCAGGCTGGAGCAGACTATCCAAATACTCTTGAGGACATGTTTCGAGAGCTTGTGTTATTGATTTCAAGTGGTAGTTTGATGAGCATTTACCTCTTATTGAGTTTGCCTACAAGAACAGCTATCACTCTAGCATCCAAATGGTACCGGGCCCGAGGCTCTTTACGGTGAAGGTGGATGCCCATTGCTGGTTTGAGGTTGCAGAGGCTTCATTAGTGGGTCCAGATATAGTCCATGAGGCTATGGAGATAGTTCAATTAATAAGAGAAAAGCTGAAAACAGCTCAAAGTCGCCAAAAGTCTTATGCAGATGTGAGGAGAAGAGAGCTTAATTTCGAGATCGATGATTGGGTATTTTTTAAGGTATCTTCCGTGAAGGGAGTAATGAGATTCTAAGAAAAGGAAAACTTAGCCTCCGCTATATCGGGGCCCCCTATTGGGATTGTGAGATGAGTGGTAAAAGTAGCCTACGAGTTAGAGCTACCTTCAGAGTTAGCTTCAGTTCAATTTTGTATTTCACACATCGCTCTTAAAAAGTGTTTGGGAGATCCATCCTTAGTGGTTCCTGTGGAAAGTGTTGGTGTGAAGGATAGCCTCGCCACGGTGGTTCTCTTTGCAATCTTGGATCATTAGGTTAGAAGGCCGGGGAATAAGGAAGTAGCTTTTAGCAAAGGTGTTATGGAGAAATCAGCATGTTGAGGGAGCTACATGGGAAGCCAAAGCAGATATGATAGCTAAATACCCCCATTTGTTCTCACTGCCTGGCCAACTTGAGGTATCAAAGTTTTGCCCCAAACTTCTATTCAGTTTTTCATGTTTCGTTAATGCATCGAAGTTTGTTTTATGATATGATATATGTATGTGATGTCTAAATTTAGTCCATCTATGTAGTTCTTTCGGGGTAGTCGTTTCATAAGTTTTTGGCTTAAATAATCGTGCATTTCTATATGGTGATTGTTTGTTCCCGCATTTCGCATGTTTCTAACATTCCAGGATGAATGTTCCCAAGGGGGAGATATTGTTATACCCAGGGAACCTGAGAATCAGACCCAGGAGTAAAACAGGAAAATCTGGAAAATATTGCAATAGTGTAGAACGAAATATTACACGACTGTGAGGAGACCTCACGAGTCATCAGGTGGCTCATAGGAAGGATAGAATGGGTAGAGGAGCTGAGGTCCCCATGGGCATGGGAACGACTTATGGTCAGCTACCATGAGTCGTCAGGTCTCCTGTGGGGTGAGATTGAAGGTTTCCTGGGAGGTCTGACCAGTGCAATTCCACGGATGGGACCCCGCGAGTCGCCGTCGGTCCTAACGACTCGTGAGGTGGGTCATGAGCAATCCAGTGGAATTTTTACTCGAGGATGAAGCAAAGCAGTACTTGAGAGAATGTGACCACGACTCGTGGTCACTCGTGATGAGTCATTGAGTCACCCTTTACGAGCCCAGTCGACCTGGTATCTAGTGTACTTGACGGGCGACCCGACGAGTCATCGCCCATCTTTGACGAGTCAATGTGTCACTACTAGGGTCACCCGCAGCTTAGTTTCAAGCTAGTTAGTAAGGGCCTTTTTTCATAATTTCTCCCTACTAAGACCTAACTATCATTTTGAGGTTGAGAAAGGGTCTTTTAAGGAGGATAAACTCATGCTAAGTCTCATATGGACTTTGCAAGAACAAGACAAGGGAATAGGAGGAGGTTCAAGTGTCTTCTTCAAGATTCTATCAAGCTTCTACCTAGGGTTTTTCAAGGGAGTTAAGAATCACGTACGGTATGTGGGGTTTTGAATGGGTAGATTATTCCCTACCCATGCCCAATTTCTCCTTAATTCTATGTTTAAGTTACCAACTCTTGATGGGTCATAACCCAAATGCATGTTTCCTCAAAAATCGGTATGAGCATGTTGTAGTATGTCTAAAATCATGGGTTTGAATTATTGGGTTGTTTTCACATATTTCATTCAATATTTGATGATTTAATCCCTAAAAGCACATGTGCCCAAATCATGGGGTTTTTAGTGAAAAAAACCATGGTTACGGTGATTTCTCAAGCATGATATGAACTCTTGAATTTAAGATGTTTTCAATTACTCATGTTATGATCATGTTTCTTATAAATTTAAGTATTTAAGTATGATTGAAATTATGGGAAATGCCCACATGTCACTTGTGATTTATGAACTATGATTTTTGGCAGATTCACGGGCCCAATTCTATGGCTAGTATTACAAATTCCCTACATGATATTATTCTCACGATTTAACTAGCGATGCATGTCATGTATATGAATTTTTATGAGCACGTTGCATGTTTTGAGAGAGAGTAGTACTTAACAATTTAGTGGGTTCAGGGCCTAGGTTATTTCGAATCTCATAACTACGTGCCACCGTAGGTTATGTTTGAGACCACCTCAGTCTGTCCCCTATGCCCTATGGGGTGTTCATGAGTGATATCACGCCTATCATGGTTCATACCCATGGGTATGGACCCTACCTCCCGACTAGGCTTACGTGATCAGGCTCTATGTGCTCATATGGGGTATGTCGGTTATAGAAATCTCCCATTGTTCCTCATGGTTTTAATGTATGCATGATTATGTTCTTTTGGCTCAATTTGTGTTTTATGAAATGTTTTCTCACATGTTATGACTATGACAAAGCCATTTAATATTTTGGAAGTATTGAGCCTTATGATATACTTACCTTTTCAGTCTTATGATCATGATGTTCCCACTCTTATAAATTTTATGTTTTTCAGCATTATTTTACATACCTTACATACTCAGTAACTTCGAAGTACTGACCCACATATTTTCAAGATCCGGTTCGCAGTTCGCAAGATCGCTCGCAGCTTGCGCCGGCCGCTCTCAGCTTTCAGTGGTGAGTCCTCATGATTTGAGGGCTTCATGTTCAGACCTTATTTACCTTTTGTTTTCAGAATGTTGGGGTTAGTTGGGTCTTGTCCCTTCAACCCGTCTCCAAGGTACTAGAGGCTCTCGACCTAGGTAGTATTCATCCAATTTAAGTTTGGAATATTGTATTAAGTTGTTTCTTATATCTCATGTTATGATTTTTAGTTAGTTCATGACTATTAAGTTAAGCTTTCTGCGTTATGTTAATGAATTAGATATACGCTCATGCCATGGGTTGATTTGGAGTCTTTCGCCTTGTCCCGTGTCTACGATCCGAGTCGTGACAATATTACAAATGATATAGAATTGAACCCATGAAGTATATATATAAGTGTAAGGCGGTGGCGGGGTGTGCCTTGCACTGGCCAACGCGCCAGGGAGGCGCCACGTTGTGTCTCCTAGGGCGCTGGCCTCCTGGAGCGGCGCTGCCCAAAGCACCGGCAAGCCGGGTGCATCACGCCGGCCCGTCGTGTTTCCGGCCTCGCCCATCCCTACTGGAGGCTTCTCCACATGAGTCAAACTCTTGCTCATCACAAAACCACGTACGCCTACTAACCGTTAACTTTTTACATGGTGTAGCATCCTCCCCCCTTAGGAACATTCATCCTTTAATGTCATCTTTAGTCTTAAAGTGGTCAACTCTTTTAACTAGTATTTAGAAAATTTCGCATACAAAGGTAATATGGACTATCTAGAAACCTTAAACGCAGAAAAAGTCCAACAGGTGCCTCACAGGACGTTATAGCCAACCACTCCACCATTTAGAGATAACAAACTAAACACTACTAGTAATATGTTAAGTCAAAATAACACTCAACCATGACCTCACCTAAACCGCATGGTCTAGGTCAATCCTGGAATAGGTGAGGATATCTAGATCTCATGTCGTCCTCATCTTCCCAGGTCATCTCTTCTTTATTTCTATTCCTCCATAGTACTTTAACGGAGGCTACATTTTTAGTCCTCGCCTACGAAACCCGTCTATCTAGTATAGCAACCGCAACTTCTTCGTAGGCTAACCTCAATAACTTGAACGCCCTCAACCAGGCACAACTTGGGATGGGTCTCCTAAGGCACGTTCGCAACATAGAAACGTGACAGACTGGGTAAACAGACTCTAACTATGGACAAAACTCAAACTCATATGCCACTCGGCCTATCCTTCGAAGTATTCGATATGAGCCAATGAACCTCGGGCTATCTTGCCAAATCTCATCACGCCTTCCATCTGGACACTCTAAGGAATACTCAATCGTTAACATTAAATTCCAAGTCTCTATGCCCGCATCAGAATAGGATTTTTGACGAATCTGGGTCATTGTATCACTGCTGCTCCAATGAGGTTTACTTTCTCTTCTAACTAGTGGATCATATTAAAGTCCGACTAACTCATCCTACCTCAAACCGCTATCCGATGGGGACCTACTTTTTCACCCATAATGCCTCGTGGCTAGCGCCATTTGAATTGCAAATGATAGATATTATTATAAGGAAAATTCAATAAGGGTTAAATGTTCATCCCATCTTCCTTCAAAGATATAGCGCACACGAAAATATCTCGAGCGTCTAAACGATGCTTCCGCATGGCCATCTCTGTCTGGGGCGAAGTACAGTCAAACTAACTTGTGTCCCCAAACCGTTTCTGAAATGATTGCCAAAATTCAGTTGTAATCAGTGGGACCCTCTATCGAGATGATAAAATGTTGGGCCACCATGTAACAATTTTATTTCTTTAATATATAGCTCGACATAATCATCGGCTGAGAATGTAGTCCGGACTGGCAGAAAGTGAGCTGATTTCGTCAACCTATCAAACTCAAACCAAATAGAGTCTAATTTTTTTCCTTGTACGGGTAATCCTAGTCACAAAATCATTTTTAACTTCCACCCAAAGCCACATAGATACATCCATCTCTTGAGTTAATTTGCCAGTAGTTCTTTGATGTCTATCTTTTACCTGCTGACAATTAGGACACTGCTCTATGAATTTGGCTACACCCCTCTTCATTCCAAGGCACCAATATATCTCTTTTATGTCGTGATACATCTTTTCTCGAACCTAGATTTAAGAGAGTAATGAGTAATGTTCCTCCTCGAATAATCTACTGCGGGAGCCCTGGTACATCTAGAACGCAGAGGCGACCTTTGTATCTCAAAACCCCGCTTTAGTTAGCTAGAAAGCTGATAATTTACCTTGATGAACCTTATTTCGAGCCGTACTAGATTATAATCCTTGTACTGCCACTCTTACCTCTACCACCGTGGATAATATCATAGATTCTTGAATTATAGACCCATTATCCTCTGAGTCCACTATCCAAACTGCTAAACTGGCTAGCTAGAGCAATTCCCGAGCCATTTCCCCGCCGCTTCCGGTCTCGTATATGCTAAACTACCATGGATCTACTAAGGGAATCTACTACAATATTAGCTTTCATCGATGATACAAGATGTTCACATCATAGTCTTTCAACAATTCTAGCCAATGGTGTTGTCGCAAATTCAGCTATTTCGCATGAAAACGCATCGGAGGCTTTTATGATTAGTGTAAAAATATCCACATGCACACCAATAGTAATGCCTCCATATTTTTAAGGAATGAACCATCAAGTAGCCTAACTCCACATCATGGGCGTGGATAATTCTTTTCATGTTTCTTCAATTTTTGAAGCGTACGCAATTACATATTTTCATGTTGCACGTAACACACCCAACCCAACGCCTGAAGTGTCACAAATATACAACATAACCCTATGAACCCGATGGCAAAGCTAAACTCTGGAAGCCGACATCAATCTATTTTTCATTTCCGAGAAACTCGCTTCATGTGCCTCGGCCCACTTAAACTTGGTTGCCTTCTGAGTCAATTTATTCAAAGGCACTGACAGGGTAGAAAATCCTTCCACAAACCTTCTATAATACCCAGCTAAACCTAAAAATCAAGGGAACTCCATTGAGTTGTAGGTCTAGGGCTATGTATTTACTACCTCAATTGTTTGTGAATCAACTTGAATACCAGCCTCTCATACAATATGGCACAAGAAAGCTATAGAATTTAACCAGAACTCACATTTAGAAAACTTTGCATATAGTTGGCGATCTATGAGTATCTGAAGTACTATTTGCAAATGATCTCTGCATTTCACTTCGAGCCGAGTATAACAGAATATCATCGATGAACACTATCACGCATAAATCTAAATATGACTCGAAGATACTATTCATTAGGTCCATGAACACTATTGGTGCATTTGTCAACCCGAAGGACATAACTAGGAACTCAAATTTACCATATATGGTCCTGAAAGCCGCCCGCATGTCCTTCTCCCGAACTCAAACCCGGTGCTATCTAGATCTCAAGTCAATTTAATATTTCTCCCTTGCGCTTGGTCAAATAAATCATCTATCCTTGGAAGAGGGTATTTTTCTTAATAGTAACTTTATTCAACTGTCGACAATCTATACATATTGGTAGGGAATCATCTTTCTTTCTCACAAATAGAATCGGCGCACCCCACATGAAGTACTCGCCCGATAAAACCCTTATCCAACAAGTCTTTCAACTGTTTTTTCAATTCTTTCAATTCAGTAGGGGCTATTCAATACGGAGGGATGGATATAGGCTGAGTATCTGGTATCAAGTTTATAGAGAAATTTATTTCCCGCTCTAGGGAACAGCAGAAAGTTCATCCAAAACTCATTAACAACTAGAATGGACTGGAGGGTCGTGAATTCTTGCTTTCACATCTCGAACCCTAACAATATGTTAAATACAATTCTTTGCTATCAACTTTTTTTCCTGAAGATAGGATATGAATCATTTTTTGTCGTAGCAGTATTGATTTGTGCACTCGTACTACCTCCCCTGTAAAGTGAAATTGGATAATTATGGTCCAACACTCTATAGTGGCATAATATGGTGCTAGTCAATCCATACCCATAATGACATCAAAATAAATCATTTCTAGTTTTACTAGATTTGCTAAGGTCTGGAAACCAATAGTCTCTACTGTACAATCCTGGTAAATTCTTTTAGCAATAATGGAGTCACCGACGGGTGTGGACACTGAGAAGGGTCGCTAAACCAATTTTGGCACTATATCAAATTTTTAGGCTACTAATGGAGTAATATATGAAAAAGTAGAGCCCGGATCTATCAAGGCATAAACTGAGTAAGAGCAAACATCTAATATATCTATCACAACATCTGGCGATGACTCTTAACTTGTTGTCTCGCAGGTGCATAAGTGTACGATCCCGACCACCGCCCGAACTGACGCCCCGATCTACCTGCCTCTACCAGCTTGCAGCTAAGGGCCTACGCCCTATCGAAGGTGCCGGAGCATATGAACCTGTTAAGGATCTATTCTGCTGGTCCCGACTGCCCTGGCGTCTAGTCGGACAATCTCTCATTATGTGTCCCTCCTATCCACAGGAGTAACAAGCGGTGGAACCGTATCTCGCACCTCCCCGATGTTGCCTATGATAGGTAATGCAACGTGGTACTTTCCGGGGTCATATCTCGACCCGGACCCCCATCGCTGTGAGCCTTACGCCATGAACTCGCCGGAACCTCGATTGTCCGCAACGATTTGATTTGCTTCGTTACCGCCGGGAATGGGGGACTAGGTGGTCTTCCCGATAAACAAGGTTTCTGGGCCCAACCTAAAAGTCTCGCCTGATAGGGGCACGGGAGCTTCTCTTCTCTGCAGAGATGATTATGGCATTTCTTTGAAAAAGCCATGTTTTTCGTGTTTATTTTACCTCCATGAACATTTTCCTAGTTAACCCCTTCTTGAGCCATAAGCCCGAATTTCCTTCTTAGCCATAAAAGCTCATGCCTTTTGTTGTGTGACCTCCAGAATTTTTGATCCAAAGATAGTCTTAGACAATTCGAGAGTTAAGAATGAGGGAGTCCGCCGAGGTAGAAAAAGTTAATGTAAAGTAAATAAATTAAAAAATGTGTGGATAATAAGAAGAGGAAAAGAGCACATGCTTTTCTACTTGATGCTAGAACATTCAAAAAATTTTAATGGTTGATTATTTTTGTTGAGCTTATAAGCCAAAACTAGCAGTCAAGTAGTGAAGAAAAAAGGGGGCATGAAAAGAAAAGAAAAAGGGGTGGAATGAAATGAAAAGTGGTGGACAAGAAAGATGAAAATGTGTTGGGCGTTGCTTAGATTGGTAGTCATTATCAAAGAAAATCATTCCTTTCCGCCCCTAGCCGACATTACAACTAAAATAAGTTCTTAAGGATCTTAATCACTTGGAATAACTAAGTAGTCTAAATATATATAAAGGGTAAGCTTATGGTATGTGACATATGTATGATGCATCGTTTAGAGTGTGAGTGTGCCTTGCTTATTTTTTCTCATGCTTTTCATTGATATTTGAGAGAGGAACATCACTAAAATTGAGGGACACAATATGTCTAAGTCGGTGTACAATATGTTGCATACTTCATACTTAATCATGTTGACCCTGTTTTGAAAAGATGAGTCGGTTATAGAAGTTGTGTAGTTTTGAATGTGAAAACTCTGTATGTGCTTGATGTGAATTGCTATATATTGATGAACCACTTAGTCATATGCTCTATGCTAGTTGGGTAAGTGAGAATTGATAGTGGTGAGAAAATATAAGTTTGTGCATGACATTAAAGATTGTTTAAGGACCAACAATGATTTAATTGTGAGGTGGTGATGTTGGGCATATTCTTATGCTTATTTTCCATATTTTTACCCATATTTTGCCTTTTTTTGAGTTCATAATCCTTATGAAATGCATGCATTCTTGTTCTTGTGTGTCTTTTGAGCTAACATATATTTAGATGTTTTGAGGTAGAGGACCCAAAAAAACTAAAATGACCTAAGGCGTGAATAAAGAATCAAGAAAGTTGGCCTGGTGAGAGATGGCCGGCGTGGCGACAACCCCAAACTTCGTAGAAATTCTGCACAAAAGTTATGCTATGGGTTGGCATGGCGCGACAGGTCTCTAACTTCGGAGGACATTTTGACCAACACTTTGGCGAGATGAGTGGCATGGCGTGCTAGAAGTATCCCAAACTTACAAAATTTTCTAACACTCTAGTGCTTTTGGTGGTGTGGTGCACCAGAGGGGTCCAAATGCTGAGAAATTTGACTAACACTTTGGTGCATTGGCTGGCGTCTCTGACGCCGAAGCAAAAATTTAGAGGAAAATCGAGCTAGACCTAACGCACCGTGGCGCGCGCGCGCCGCACTTATTCCGGGATGGATTTTGCTAATTTTGGAAGTGAAATACTTGAGGGAAAAGCATTATTTGAGGCCTCACTTATAAATATATCATGTAGGCCAGTTTGTTAGCTATCGTACATCATATTTTGGGATCATATTGATCATTGTAAGCAGCTTTTGGGAGGAGAGACAAGTACTTAGGTTTTTTTTAATCATTTTACTTAGAATGATGATTATGGGTATTTTTTTTCCGCTTTAATATGAGTGGCTAAACTCATATTATAGTGTTTTTTCCATAGCTAATGGTTGAAGTTTGATAGTTTGTTTATGCTAGTATTAATTTTTTTTATAAAGGTTGTTTATTCTTACTTATGTTAATTGCTTATTCGTTGGATTGATTACCTTTCAAATAAATCTATTGAGTTTTGCTTGAAATCGAGAGAAAGCTAAAAGGGTTAAAAGTACGAATGTAATAGGTATTCAAAGACTCTTGTTCACCGAGCTTAAGATAGGTTAATGATGAGGATAGGAATATACTCTTCATCCTTATTTAGTTAATATACAAGTAGCCATAACCGTTGTCTCATGCTTCTCCTGTACTATAGGGATATAGGCATTTTGGTTCGCGGGATAGTTCTTGGATGTTCGAGAATGATTAAAGAAATGGATAGTAACTTGCGACTAGAAACCTTAGGAAGAATTAATCTAGTGTATTCAAGTCTTGAAAATTCAACCTAAAGTGAAAGTGCCATTTCCCTATATTTTCATCATCATTTGAATTACAAAAATATTTGCAACAATTTAGTTCATTAGTTAATTTACGTTTCAAGTTTTAGTAGTTTAATCTCATAACCATTCCCCAATTTTAGCTGTGTTTTTTTGAATAGTTAAATAAAATGTTAACCTTAAATGATTAATATGATAAGTCTCTGTTGTATCGATAATTGGGACTTCACTCGCCCTATATTACTTGACAAACTATGTGCGCTTGCATGTAAGCTGAGCGACATCAAAGTACTTTTGGTACTTCTCAAACTCAAGTAGCAGGAACTTGATGAACTTCAATTTTAGTTGCAGAAGATGAACGAGCCAAAGAAGGAATTTTTTTCATTGGTATGGTGGAGATACAACACAAAGTAGTTTTCAGTTCTTGCAGCAATGGCTCGAAACGTGCTAAATGTGTCAATTTCAACCGTTGCATCAGAGAGCACATTTAGCAAGCAAGGTAGCAACTAGGAGATACCAAACATTCATTGGGTAGTAATCCTTTGGAAGTTCTAATATGTTCAGAGATTAGATTAGATCAAAACAAAGAGATAGGAGATATATTATCAAGTAGAGGTCCATGATACCGCAATAGGACCAACACCTCATGCTTGACATTGGAAGAAATTACAAAATAATGAAAATATGTGAAAAATTTGTTAATTTATAAAATAAAAATATTTTTATTTTTTTTATTTTTTTTATTTTTTTTAGATTTTCAAATTAGCTACTTAGAGAGTTAGAGTCCTAATCAAATGTAACCCTTCCTAGAATGTGGTTGTGTAGATTAGGTATTCTTCTTACATTTCTAAGTTATAACTTGTATTCTTGTATCACTTTATTTGCAAATTAAAAGTTGAAATTTAATTTTAAAATTCTTAATATATAATTCCATTTTTTTTTGTATTTATAATTTATGAACTATTTAAAAATGTCTTTATAACACTCCAAAAGTCCCTAAGATCAGATCCTAGACATGAAGCAAGAAACCAACATAAAAGTAAAAATTTTGTCACAGGATTGGCTTCAAGAAGTGAGTCATTGTGAGTAACGACAACTGCTATATGCCCTATTGTAAGCCAAAGAGTCCAGGACTTTCAGACCAACGAGTCAAGTAATGACTCGTTACATGATGTAATGGATTATCCCGACAGGGCATATGGAGTTCGTAGTTACTCAAAAATTAGTTCAGCAGCAACAAAAGAATGTAATGACTCGTTATGACAAGTGACAACCCATGATGATGATGATCCATTGAAGAAGCTCGATAAGGTGCAAGGATAGTACACCGACCACGAGTCATAGGACGATTCTCGTGGTATGTGATGACGGGTCATCCTGCCTAGTCATTAGTTAAAGAATCAGAAAGTAAATAAATTAGCTCCAAAAGTAATGGATGGATCCAATGAGTCGTTAGGTCAGACAACGACTCATTGGGTTGGTCATTGCCATTGACGGACATATTTTTAATGCAAATTTCCAAGGGTATTTTAGTAAAATTTCTATGCTTTAAACTCCTAAGTGAGGTCATCTTGGGATTCCTAATGGGCATATTAGAGGGTTGTTCCTAGTCTAAATCCCTTATTTTTCCCTCAATCACCGTATAATTCTTCTCTTTTTCTTCTCTCAAGGATCAAGAGCACCTCTAGAGTTCCAAATCAAGAGCTTCAAGATTCAAGTTCTAGTAGAGACTCCTTCAAGCCAGGTATGTGGGACTTCAACAAGGGTTTTGTTTTACCCTTGTGTCCCAACTATTTTCAGAAACCCTAAATAAATTTAATTCTCTAGAAACCATGTATTAGGGTTTCCATTCTATGTACGATTTCCCTGATGTTTTCCATGCTCTTCAAGATTCTCATGAGGAATAGCATGTAATGTTTATGATTTCACTCCCATGATTTGATACTAGCATGATTTCTAAGATTCAGCCTGGCGATTTAGCATTGTTTTAAAAAAATATGGTCCTCTCGAATACGTGATTTTACCATGATCTTAGTATGCATGATTTACAACATGATTTAAGCTCATAATTTCAAGTGATTTTAGTATGATCAGTATGTTTATGGTTCCTTAGAATCTCAAGACACTTTTTAGATAAAGTAGTTCCTCACTAGTCTTAGAACATCGCCTTGAGCCAATAGTACTCGCATGTTCATGGTCCTTTTTGGCTCTCTAACACTTTTAGATAAAGTAGTTCTCAATAGTCTTAGGATTATAAGTTTCATATAATCAATGTTTATGTTTAGTTGATAGTAGTATTTATCACCAAGTAGGTTAGGGTTTCCGGGCACACTCGGGCCCTAGAAGGCTTGGTTGCCTATCTATCATTTGTTGTAAATCTATGTGCTACCACAGGATAAGGGGTCCTCATTAGTAGAGAATATCTCCCTTTGCCCGAGGAATATAGGATCATCTCTAGTTGAGAGTGTTTCCCTTGCCTCAATTGGCTCATGCAGGGGTCCTCGTTAGTTGAGAGTGTCTCCCTGAACTTATGAGTGATATCACGCCAGTCATGGTTTTTACCCTTGGTAAGCTATGAACACCCTTCCAACCAGGGTTATAGATGGGGCTCCATGTAACATTCTAAAAGTTTCTTAGACCCAATCCAGACTTGGAATGAAAAACTAGAAAGGGAACCAAAAAGTTTTATCTCAGAACGACTCAACCAATGAGTCGTTGTTAGTCAAAATGACCCATTGTGTGAGTCGTATCTAGCACCTGCAGATTCCTTCACCAGATACTACAAGCAATATAATGACCTATTGTTGTAAGTAATGAGTTGTTATTCTATCCATTGGTAGCAGTCCAGAAACTTATCAAAAACCTTTTCCCAAACAATGAGTCAAATGATGAGTCGTCGTTGGTTATGTTGACTCGTCGTAGGGAGCCATTAGAGGAAATCAAGAAAAGGTTAGAAATCCCTCCAATGAAAATGGTTGGTAACAATGATCCGTTGTTTCCAATGATGGGTCGTTCTATCCGTCCATTAGGGGAATTCAGAAACTGTTTAAAAATTTCCCAGTAGCAACGAGTGGAACCAATAACTCATTATCCCATCTAATGAGTCGTTGTTCTTGCCCATGGGTCAAATTCCAGAACCTGTTTAGAATATCCAATGGTGACTGTTATGCTCCGGAAGCCCAAAGAACAAACTCGGGAGTTGAAACAGAGAAAAGCTTAAAAATTGGCACCAGGCACAAAACGAGTCGTGAGATGACTCGTTGGTGCAACCCACGAGTCATGAGGTGACTCATGGGGAGGCCAGTGAGGAAGTTCTGGAAATTTGGGGAAAAGGATCCCCACGGACATGACCATGATTCGTGGTCAGCCATCACTAGTCATTAGGTCAGTCGTGGGGTGAGGGAAAAAGTAGAAGAGAAGATTGGAGGCAGTGTACTTGATGGGTGGTGACCACGAGTCGTAGTCACCAGCAATGAGTCTTGAGGTTGCCCGTTAAAAGCCAAGGATACCTATTGAGCAGTGAACCTGGGACCATGAGTCATGAGGTCCCTCGTTTAGACCACTGACAGTTATTTTATGTGAATTTAGTAAGGGCTTTTCCGTAATTTCTAAGTTCCTAAGGCCTAAACTACAATATTTTGAGTTATGAATAGTGACTTTTAAAGGGGTTAAAGTTCATTTCAGGTCTTATTCATTCATGTATGCAAGGTAGAAGACTTGATAAGGTGATCAAGCTTAGCATTAATTAATTTCTTATCAATTTCCTATTGGGCATCTAAAGAAGTATTAGAATCAACTACCAACAAGTCTGTAGGGTTATGAATGGGTGATTTCTTTCACACCCATGCCCAATATCTCTCTAAAGTATGCAATTCTATATCTAATCTATGGGGTTTTAACCCAAATGCATGAATATTTTATTTCTATAGATGGGTATGATTTGATTATGATTCTACAACTGAATTATGAAGCATGGGAAAATTTCATAAGGTTTTAAATTTAAAATCATGATTTTAGCTTTATAGATCAAAAACCCATGGATGAGATGTTCATGAAAGATGAGATTTGTGATGATTATATGATGATGATGAGATATTATGATGAAAATCATGTTTTAAAGATACCCATGTTTACTATTATGTTTTCGATAATAATTGAGTATTCCTAAGTATGATAAATCTTTGGGCTATGCCCACATGTTAAGTATGAATGATGATTTTTCCGACTTAAGCTTACCACATTGTTTTGGAGAAATGACTCCCAATTATATTTTCAGCTTGTGGTATGTTTTGAGTTAAAGTTTTTCTATGTATAGCTTACCACATAGTTTTGAAGCGAAGGCTCCCAATTATGTTTTCATCTTGTAGTATGTCTTGAGCTAAAGCTTCTCATATGCATGATTTCATATTTGAGATGTATTCGATCATTGATCTTCGTCAATAGATGATGTTGAGATTCATTATAAAATGATGTAGAG
Source organism: Datura stramonium (assembly GCA_018107945.1). NCBI lineage: Eukaryota > Viridiplantae > Streptophyta > Magnoliopsida > Solanales > Solanaceae > Datura > Datura stramonium. The sequence continues at coordinate 98,751 of JACEIK010004894.1, forward strand.
CATATGCATGTTTTGGGAGTAATGTCTAGCACTGAGCAGGCTAAGGGTCGATCACCCTGTGCCTCAGAACTACGTGTTAATGTATGTTTATACATTATGACTTTGGGACCTCCCTTGCGAGCTTCCCCTAGCCAGATGGGCTTTCAGCTTGATATCGATATTAGGTATCATCCCTAGCCCTGGCAAGACTTTGGAAGGCTCTACCCATTTGAGTGTAATAGTTGGGACCATGTAAGCTCTATCGTGGTATGTCGGTTAAAGGACGAGTATCCCATTGTTCCTCATGATTTCAGAGATGCATGTTTCAATACTAATGAGATTTATGTAAATGCATGTTCTAAGACAGGTTTGACTCAATGTTCAGTTTTACTTATAAATGTCAGAATTCAGCTTTGAGTCAATCGATTCAGTATGATGATATGAAGTTATGTTATGTTATGTTATGAAGAGATCATGATTTCAGAAGGAATGCATGCAAGCCCTACTCTCAAATTCTTAATGTCTATATTTTACTTGATGCTTTGTCTTTAAATGATTTTCTGTACTTTTGCGGTTTTACTTACCTTTCATACTCGGTACATTCCACGTACTGACCGCATACTCTATGTTGTATCGTCTCATGATACAGGGTCCAACTTCAGATTTAGCTCCGGTCATAGTCAGCTTATCGGAGATAGCACTCTTATTGTGGGTGAGTCCTCATTTCCCGAGGACTAGACTATTCAGCTTCCTTTATGTACTTCAGTTTCAGTTTTGTTGAGTTAGTTGGAGTCTTGTCCCATCAACTCGTCATGTTTAGAGGCTTTTTAGACATATGTATGTATTCAACTTCGAATTTCGTATTATGATATTATGTTCAAATTATCTTTCGTATGAGTATTTTATCGATTATTCAATTTCGTGATTGAGATTAGACGTATGCTTATGACCTGGGTCGACTTGGGGCCTCTCAGGACTCCTTGTCCCGTGTTACAGTTCGGGCCTCCGTTCGGGTCATGATAGTGACGACGAGTAGTGACAACGAACCATTGTTCAGACCAACGAGTCATTGTGTTATCCATCATGAGCGTTCGGATTTAGGCCAGCAATGACGACTAGCACCAACAATTCATAGTCTCAACCAATGACTCATTGTGAGGCTTGTTAGATTTGGACAGTCGGGTTTTTAAATGGTTACCTAGGGGCATTTTTGTTAAATTCTAAGATCCTTACACATAAACTACGTCATTTTGGGTTGCGTTTAGAGGGGAATTAAGGGGATTGATTGACTCTTTTCTCTCATTCTCTTCCAAGCTCACAGATTTAGAACGTAGAAAACTCAGACAGTTTAGTTCCAAGAAAGAGTTACGGCTTCTCCCCTTCCTCAGAACTTCGGTGTTTTTATTAGAGAAATCCTTCTATAAGTATGTGGGTCTTTAACAAGGGATTCCTTCCCCCCTTTGTATCCCAATTATTTCAGAAAACTTTATAATTTCCAGCCCTATAGAAGATTAAAAGCTAGGGTTTTCGGTCAGCTTAAGAAATTCTTTAAATCTTGTTAATTCTCTAAATTTACATGGTTGTTCCTAGTTTAAATTCATGTATTAGTTTTAGTTGTACAGTATGCTTGCCTAGCCCTGATCTTTAGCATGAATTTGAATAAAACTTGTATGACTTAGAATTCAGACATAAATGTTGTATTAATATGATATTTTCTCTTGAGTTATGAATGCTAGCACATATGTATAAATGGAAAGTCAATGCTTTTAATAAGTTCAGTCTTAGTAATATTGTCTATATTCAGTATATTTAGTAATATTTGTTTATCAGCCTGTTCGTTGATCATTAGACTGTCACGACACTTTTAGATGAAGAAGCTTTGACAAGTCTTAGTACATAGTTTCTTTCAGGTCCTTAGACTCTCAAAACACTTCCTGATAGGTAGTTACAACTTAGTCTTAGGACATCAATTTTGAGCTATCAACATAGTTAGATATAATTAGATTTACAGTGGGAGTAGTACTTAGCACCGAGTGGGCTGGGGTTCAGCATACCCAGGTTCTCAAAACTACGTGCCACCATAGGTTATTAGCCCGAATAGACCCCAAATAGTGATCACATAGCTCAGCCACTATATCCTGGCAAGGTACAATAGGCTCTCGTCGATAGTGTGTATACATCAAACTCCATGTCTAGCTCACATGGTTATATGCCGATTATAGGCTTTCTCACAGTACAATTCAGTCCTGTATTGTCATAATCCTTAGTCCAGTTGTCATGATCCGAACATAGACTCGGATCGAGACACGGGACAAGGAACCCCGAAAGGCTCCAAGTCGACCCATGGCATAAACAAAACATCTAACTCGGTAAGATAAAACGGAAAATCAACATAACTAACATAACGAAAGTCTAATCATAACATAAAATTAGAACTCGAATTTACATCATACATGAAAAGCTAATTACTATGCAAAGTCTGAAAGCCTCTAACATATCTGATGGATCGGTAGGACAACACCCCCAACTAACCCGACAAGTCTAAAATTGAAGGGAAACATAACAATTACGGATACTGAATGCCTAGCAGGACTAAGCCTGGATGTCGAACCCTGTATCATAAGACGATACAACATAAAGTATGCGGTCAGTACTTGGAATATACCGAGTATGCAAGGTAAGTAAAAACGGACAATTTAAAATACATAAGAGTTCATATGAGTGGGACAATATGATCATAACGTAGATATCATAATGTAAACGTAAGGCTCAAGGTTTCAAAACATTCATAAATCATTCATAATCATAATCATAAGAGAAAAGCTTTATTAAACATGACTTGAGCCAAAGTATATTATCATAACCATACATAAATCATGAGTAACAGTGGGAGATTCTTATAACCGACATACCCCATATGAGCACATATAGAGCCTGACCTGTAAACCCCTAGTCGGGAGGGTGTTCGTACCTTGCCAAGGGTAGAACCATGAAAATAGGTGTGATATCACAACAAAAGGCCCATTCGGGCAAAGGGGACAGTATCATGGAGGTCCGATCGTGGCTATGCTGGCGCGTAGTTCTGAGACTCATGGTATGCTTGGACCCGAGGTCTACTCGGTGTTAAATACTACTCCCAAAATATATACAGTGCTTATAGGATAATATACATGAGATTCATAGGCTAGTTTATATCATGATAATCATAAGCATGCTTGAAAAACATGAACTAGCCATGAAATAAGGCCTGTGAGTCGGCCAAAATCATAAATTCATAAACCATGAAGTTCATGCATACTCGTAAAACATGTATATACTTGATATCTCATAAATCCATGGTAAGTACTTGAGAGAAACCATATCATAAGTCATAAATCATAATGGGCTAATGGACATCAAAATCAAAAATGGAATCATAACTTGAACTTTCATGAAATATGCATAATTGGGCATAGTTTGTGAAAATTCAAATCTAAATAACTGTAAAATTTGCCCATGATTCATAAAACATAAATTTATATATGAGAGAGATTAACCCATAGATAGATCATAAGAATTTCGTAAGTATTGGAATAAAATCCCATAGAATTATCAATACAATTTCATGAATTAAAGAGGAGTTGGGCATGGGTGTTAACAATTTCACCCATTCATAACCCTACATACCTGAGAAGGACTGATTCTACAACTCCCTTGATTATCCAATGAAGAACTTGAAGAAATTAAGATTGATCACCTCTCTAGACCTCTAAGCTTGCATGCATGAATAGGAATAGCTTAGAATGAACTTACCCTCTTAAAACTCATTATTCATAGCTTAAAATGATGTAGTTTAGGCCTTAGGATCATAGAAATTATGGAAAATCCTTTACCAAATTCACTGGGAAAAACAAATTGCCAGTCCCAACGAGGGACTGGATGAGTCGTTACCACTGGTCACAAGTCATCACCACAAGTCATCAAGTATACTTCCAAAACTTCACTGGGGCTCATCAAGGGGGACTTAACGAGTCGTTACTGGTGACCACAACTCGTGGTCACCTCCTATTGACTATACTGCCCATTTTTCTCTTTCCTTCCACCAACCTTAACCACAACTAACTCAACGAGTCGTGGTTCTGACCACGACTCGTGGTCATGTCCGTGGTGACCCAAAAACCTGAATTCCAACTTAAGTCCAACTCCTCATCACTAGTCACTTAACGACTCGTGGTCATCCTGACGGGTCACTGGATGACTCGTTTTGTGACTTGGTGCAGAAAATCCTATTTTCTCTGCTTCAACTCCTATATCTAAACTTAGGGATTCTGGGGTATAACAATATATCTCCCTTAGGAACATTCATCCCCGAATGTTGAAAATCATACAAAAAAACAAAGAAACGTAATCATCATATTCAAATACTGATCATATAAGCTTAAAACTGATGGAATGACTACCTCTGCGCTGAACTACATAACTGAACTGAATTCATGAATCATACATACATGCTTTGACATGAAAGAAACTGGGTCACATGAACTGAACATGAAACTAAATAGAGTTTTAGGGTAAAACTAATACCTCAAGCTGAAACTGAGTTGGCCAGGAATAGATGTGGGTTTTTAGCCATCATATCTACTTTGGCTTCCCATGTTGCCTCTCAACATGTTGATTCCTCCATAAAAATTTAACTGAAGCCACTTCTTTGTCCCTTAGCTTGCGAACTTGCAAATCTAGTATCTCCACCGAAACCTCTTCATAACTAAGCTGTCTTTCACACCGACACTGTCCACCGGAACAACTAGAGCTGGATCACCAAACACTTCTTTAAGAGAGATACATGGAAAATAGGATGAACGAAAACTAATTCTGAGGGCAACTAAAATTCATATGCCACCTTGCCAACCCCTTTCCCAATTCGGTATGGGCCAACATAACGGGGACTGGGTTTCCCTTTCTTCCCGAACCTCATCACTCCCTTCATGGGAGACACCTTTAGAAATACCCAATCATTGAATTCAAACTTAAGTTCTCTCCTTTTCACATCCGCATAGGACTTTTTGCGACTCTGAGCTGTTTTCAGTCTGTCCCTTATGAGCTGAACTTTCTCCATGGCCTGATGGACAAAATCTGGACCTATCATCGCAGCTTCACCGACTTCAAACCAACCAATAGGTGACCTACACCTCCGCCCATAGAGAGCCTCAAATGGAGCCATCTGAATGCTGTAATGATAGCTGTTGTACACGAACTGTAAGAGGAAAATGCTCATCCCAACTACCCTTGAAGTCAAAACGCATGCTCTCAACATGTCCTTGAGAGTCTAAATAGTCTGCTTTGCCTGACCATCCATTTGCGGATGAAATGTTGTACTGAGCTTGACCTGAGTACCAAGTCCCTTTTGGAATGACCTCCAAAACTGGGAGGTAAACTGAGTACCTCTATCTGATATGATGGACAAGGGCACTCCATGCAACCAAACTAGCTCTCGGATGTATAATTTTGCATAATCCTCCACTGAATTAGTGGTTTTCACCGGTAGAAAATAAGAGGCTTTGGTTAACTTGTCCACGACCAGTCATACTATCGACGAGTGCGAGGTAACCCTGTGATAAAGTCCATATTAATCTCCTCTCACTTCCAAATAGGTATACAGATGTCTTGACGCACACCTCGCGGTCTTTGATGCTCAACCTTCACTTGCTGAGAATTTGGACATTTATTCACAAACTCCGCTATGTCCTTCTTCATGCCATTCCACCAATAGACTTACCATAGGTCATGATACATCTAGGTGGCACCGTAATGTATCGAATATCTAAAACCATGAGCCTCATGCAACATCTGATTTCTCAAATCATCAATGTCCGGGACACACAAGCGACCCTGATATTGAAGCACACCATCTCCCCCTTTGGAGAAGACCTCTACCTTATCATTTTGAACCGCTTCCTTTAACTTTACCAAAATAGGGTCCTTGTCTTGTCTAGCTTTTACATCAGTCACCAAGGAAGATTCTAATTCTCTCTGATCAATAACACCGCCATTGGTCGAGTCAACCAAACGAACTCCTAACCTTGTAAGTCGATGTACATCCTTCACCAGCTCTTTCCTCCCCTCATATACATGGGACACACTCTCTATAGAGAGTCTACTAAGTGCGTCTACTACTACATTGGCCTTACCCAAATGGTAAAGGACACTCATATCATAATCCTTGAGCAGCTCCAACCACCACCTTTGGCGTAGATTTAGATCCTCCTGGGTAAACACATATTGTAGGCTCTTGTGGTCCATAAATGCAATCACATGGACCTTGTACAAATAGTGTCTCCAAATTTTCAAGGCAAATACCACTGCCGCCAATTCAAGATCATGGGTCGGGTAATTCTTTTCATGAACCTTAAGCTTCCTGAAAGCATATGCTATCACTTCACCATGCTGCATCAATACATAACCAAGGCTTATTTAGAAGAATCACAATACACCACAAACCCATCGGTACCCTCAGGTAGGGTTAACATCAGTGTCGAGGTTAGTTGAGTCTTCAACTCTCGGAAGCTCCTCTCACAAGCATATGACCATTGGAGCTTCACTTTCTCTTAGGTCAATTTGGTCAATGGAACTGCAATAGATGAAAACCCCTCAACAAATCTCCGATAATAACCCGCTAAGCCCAAAAAGCTCCTGATATCTGAAGGATTCACCGGTCTAGGCCAATTATTCACCGCTTCTATCTTCTGAGTGTCCACCTTTATACCCTCACTCGACACCACATGACCCAAAAATGTCACTGATTTCAACCAAAACTCTCATTTACTGAATTTAGCATATAATTGGTGATCCTTGAGAGTCTGTAACACCACCCTAAAATGAGCGGCATGCTCCTCCTCGCTCTGAGGGTATATCAGGATGTCATTGATAAACACGATCACGAACTTATCCAAGTATATCTTGAACACCCTATTCATCAAATCCATAAAATCTGCAGGAGCATTTGTTAGTCCGAAAGACAGAAATACAAACTCATAATGACTGTATCGCATCCTGAAGGCTGTCTTTGGGATATCACTCTCCCGAACCCTAAGTTAATGGTATCTGGACCTGAGATCTATCTTCGAAAAGAACTTAGCAGCCTGGATCTAATCAAACAAATCATCAATTCTGGAGAGTGGATACCATTTCTTGATGGTGACTTTGTTTAATTATTGATAATCAATACACATACGAAGAGAACCATCTTTTCTTCCGGACAAAAAGAACTGGTGCACCTATGGGAATTTTCTCGATATAATGAGTCCCTTGTCTAAAGGTCCTTCAACTGCTCCTTCAACTCCTTTAACTTGACTGGGGCCATTTTGTAAGGAGGAATAGATATAGGCTACGTATCGGGAAGAAGGTTGGTGTGTCGTGATTTTATGGCACTTTCGACGCTTAAAACCAAGAAATTATGCACATTCTAGGTATGTTTATATAGGTATGATGTGTTTTGTGCTTAATGTTGCAGGAAAACAGGTCTAGGAGTGAACTGGTTGAATTAATGCTGAAATTAACTGAAAAGGTGACTGCAAAGGCACTTCACGAGTCGTTGGTAGGAGGCACGACTCGTTTCTTAAGGCGTGGGCAAAAGATGGAGTTTGGAAGATGCAAGACAGTGTACATGACGAGTTGAGGAAACAACTTGTTACAACTGGTAACGAGTCGTGAGGTCAACCGTGAAGGCTGAGAAAGGAAATCTTACCCAAGTGACCAGTGTAGTTAACGACAGACATCATGATTCGTCACATAAAGGAATGACTCGTTGGAAGATCACTGGGATTAACCGTAAGGTGCACTGGAATTTCTAAGGAATAAGACCACGAGGGACCTCACAACTCGTGCTCAGGCACGACAAGTTGTTAGGTGACCCGTTGCCACGACTGAGTACGTTGCTAAGAAGGACCATCTTAAGAAAGGAACGACTCGTTAGAAGGCTAAATGAATCGTCACCAAGCCCGTTGCCACTGCCGACCTGGTTGTGCCGTGATTTTACGGAACTTTCAATTCTTAAAACCAAGAAATTATGCACATTCCAAGTATGTTTATATATGTATGATGTGTTTTATGCTTAATATTGCAGGAAAACAGGTTTGGGAGTGCACTGGTTGAATTAATGTTGAAATTAACTAAAAAGGTGACTGCCAGACACTTCACGAGTCATTGGCATGAGGAACGACTCAGTGCTTAAGGCGTGGGCAAAAGATGGAGTTTGGAAGATGCAAGACAGTGTACCTGACGAGTTGAGGAAATGACTCGTTACAACTGGTAACGAGTCGTGAGGCCAACCGTGAAGGCTGAGAAAGGAAATCTTAACCAAGTGACCAGTGTAGTTGATGACAAACATCACGAGTCGTCACATGAAGGAACGACTCATTGGCAGATCACTGGGATCAACCATAAGGTGCATTGGAATTTCTAAGGAATAAGACCACGAGGGACCTAATGACTCATGCTCAGGCATGACGAGTCGTTAGGTGACCCATTGTCACAACTGGGTATGTTGCTGAGGACGACTATTTTAAGAAAGGAACGACTCGTTAGAAGGCTAAACGAATTGTCACCAAGCCCATTGCCATTGCTGACCTGGTTTCCAGTTTTAATTAGGAAAATGATTTCTTGGTACTATAAATACACAGTTTAGGTTTATTTTTGAAAGAGGATTCTTGAATGATTTTTAGACGATTTTTCTTATAGGTAGAGAGTAATTGAGAGAACCGACTTTATTAGTTTTCGACTATAATTTTGTTATTGATCAATTGTTCTTTATTCAAGAAACAAAAACAACATTGAAGTTTTATTCATATATTGTGGACTTGTTATTCAATCTACATAGTTTTTATTCTACAATAATTTGTAAGTTGCAATTATGATTTCTTCAATATTTTTTTATTGCGATAATACAAGTATGAGTAGCTAAACCCATAAACTAGGTTTGTGGGAACCAAGATGAATTAACACACATAGGTAAAAACACTTAGTGATTCTTGAACGGAGTTTTATGCATGTATTGTTTTTCCCTTCGTTTTGATTGATTCTTGACAGTTGCAAATGTTAGGACTTTCCTTATTCTTACTTATCGGACCAAGGAGGTAAAGAATGGGAAAAGAGATTAAAAATGGAGATTTAAGGCTATCAACCCTCATCTAATAGCTTGAACTTGTCTGTGGATAGCTAATCTGATATTAAGGGTAAGGGTTAATTAAACTACACCCGTATACTGACCAAGTTGCATGGTGATAATCATCTAGATAGGGGACCAACCATTTAGGTGAACCTAACTTACAAATATTTGACAATCAACCTTTGTTGGGTTCTATATTTGAAAATCGACCGCTTATATCTCATTTGCGAGCTGTAATTTGGGCGACATCAAAGGTCAATACCAAAATCAATCTTCCACTCGGAAGGGATTCCCGATAAATCATCTGGGAAGACTTTTGGATACTCACATACTACTGGAACGGACTAGATAGTCGGGATCTCGAATATAGCATCCTTAACCCTAACTAAATGGTACACGCAACCCTTGAAGATCATATTTATGGCCTTAAGGTAGGAAATGAAATGATCTACAAGAAGAGCTGAACTACCCTTCCATTCTAAGGCTAGCTCACCCAGAAATCGGAACTCTACCGCACGAGTTCTACATTAACTGAGGTATAGCATGCAAATAACCAATCCATGTCGAGTATAACATCAAAGTCGGTCATGGCTAACTCTACTAGATTTTCTAAGATGAATTTCTAAAGGACTGTGAAAGGGAAATTTCTATACACCCGTCTAGCTACAACTGAATCACCCACTGGAGTAGAGACTGAGAAGGGCTCTAACAAAATTTCGGAACTGTCTCCGAAACTACTAGCCACATAGGGCGTCATAGAAGACAAAATAGCTCTTGAATCTAACAAATCATATACATCAAGGTGGAAAACTCGTAACATACCAGTGACTACGTCTGGGGAGACCTCTTGCTCCTGGTGGGATTCTAGGGCATAGAATCTATTTTGGTGTTGTCTGCCACCTGTACTAGTAGAAGCACCCTGCTGAAAGGGACGTGCCGCTGGATCTTCTGAACTAGTGGTTGGGGTGCGGGCTCTACCATCGTCTGACCTAGATGAAAGGTAATCTCTGAGCCTGTGTCCAAGTTTGCCACACCCGAAAAAAGTGTCTGAACCAACTAAACACCTCCCTGGATGGTTCTTGCCACACTTTTCATGGGATGGAAAAGTGTGATCTCCTAAAGTGCTCCCCTGTCCCCTCGAGCCTGACGCTCTACCCCTCTAATCACGTCTGGTTCGGAATGGGACACTAGCTGATGATGGTGCTGGGGATAAATATCTCTGGTGGGACTGCTGATGGTTCCCACTAGGCTTCGGCTGGGAGAATCCAACGCTATCAGTCCTGACCCTCTTGGCCTCCATCTCCCGCTCACTCATCTGTACCGCCTCCATCTGTTAGGTGTACAGGACTATCCGAGAAAATTCAATATCCTAGAGAAGCATCGCAGCCAACAATCCCTGAACAAGGAGTTTGCTATCCCATGTACGAACCTGTTCACATGGGTCCTTTGGTCCGCCACCAACTTAGGTGCATATCTGGATAGACGTGTGAAACCCAAGGAATACTCCTGAACCGTCGTCTTTTCCTACTTAAGATTCACAAACTCAGCCACTTTTAGCTCCCTCATCTCCCGAGGAAAGAACCGATCTATAAAAGCAGCGTGGAAATCATCCCAACTGATAGGGCCTGCTCCGACTGCCCTATTATCCTTCCATTGTTTGAATCAAATGTGTGCGACCCCTTTGAACTGATATGAGGCCAAATTGGCACACTCCTCTCCAGTCACCCCCATAATCTGGATGATTTTTAGAATCTCCTCACTGAAATCATGTGAATCCTCATCCACCTTCGATCCAAGGAACTCAGGAGGGTTCATTCTCAGAAAGTCTCTAACCCTCACTACCACCGCATTTCCGTTCTATGGGATATGTGCTACTACCTTCTGGTTGACCTGGGCGGTCAAGGCTTGTGCTAGCATTTGAATGGCTGCCCTAAATTCAGCGCGGGCAACCGGCTCCGGTGCATGGTGCTCATGGGCTGGTGGGGCCTGTTAGTGCCTATCTCCATTGCCATCCTCGTAGCCATTTCCATTTCCATTCTTTCTGCCATTAACTCTACGGGGAGGCATGATTCTGCAAATGCAAATAACACGAGTTAGAAGGATAGAGAGACATTTCACCGCATGACATAGATCACGAAAGAAGGAAACATTTCCTAAACGTTTCATAGCCTCTTCGTCATATGTGTGGCGCCCTTCACACCCATGAAAAAGACTCTACTTAACGCGGCTTCAAACATCCTAGGACATTTCAAAACCTATTTCTCTGATACCAAGTTTGTTACGACCCGAACATAGGCCCAGATCAAGACACGGGACAAGGAACCCCAAAAGGCTCCAAGTCGACCTATGGCATGAACAAAACATCTAACTTGGTAAGATAAAGTGGAAAATCAACAAAACTAACATAACGGAAGTCTAATCATAACATAAAATCATTTACATCATACATGACAAGTTGATTACTATACAAAGTCTGAAAGTCTCTAACATATCTGATGGGTTGATGGGACAACACCCCCAACTAACTCGATAAATGTGAAACTGAAGGGACATATAACAATTACGAATATTGAATGCTCTCGTATAATGAGGACTTACCAGCAGATACTGAGAATAGCTAACTCCAAAAGTCTGACTAGCGGGACTGAGCCTGGATGTTGGAGCTGTATCATAAGATGATACAACATAAAGTATGCGGTCAGTACTTAGAATGTACCGAGTATTCAAGGTAAGTAAAAATGGACAGTTTAAAATACATAAAAGTTCATAAGAGTGAGACAACATGATCATAACGTAGATATTATAATATAAACATAAGGCTCAAGGTTTTCAAAACATTTGTAAATCATTCATAATCATAATCATAAGAGAAAAGCTTTATTAAACATGAATTAATACAAAGTATATAATCATAACCATACATAAATCATGAGGAACAGATGGGAGATTCTTATAACCGATATACCCTATATAAGCACACATGGAGCCTGACTTGTAAACCCCTAGTCAGGAGGGTATTTGTACCTTGCCAAGGGTAGAACCATGAAAAGAGGTGTGACATCACAACAAAAGGCCTATTCATGCAAATGGGACAGTATCATGGAGGTCCCATCATGGCTATGTTGGCGCGTCGTTCTGAGACTCAGGGTATACTTGGAACCGGGGTCTACTCGGTGTTAAATACTACTCTCAAAACATATATAGTGCTAATAGGATAATATATATGAGATTCATGGGCTAGTTTAGAATCATGATAATCATAAGCATGCTTGAAATACGTGAACTAGCCATGAAATAAGGCCCGTGAGTCGGCCAAAATCATAAATCCATAAATCATGAAGTTCATACATACTCGTAAAACATGTACATACTTGATATCTTATAAATACATGGTAAGTACTTGAGATAAATCATATCATAAGTCATAAATCATAATGGGCTAATGGACATCAAAATCAAAATGGAATCATAACTTGAACTTTCATGAAATATGCATCATTGGGCATAGTTTTTGGAAATTTAAATCTAAATAACTACAAAATCTATCCATGATTCATAAAACGTGAATTTATATATGAGAGGGATTAACCCATAGATAGATCATAAGGATTTCATATGAATTGGGATAAAACTCCATAGAATTATCAATGGAATTTCATGAGTTAGAAAGGAGTTGGGCATGGGTATGAACAATTTCACCCATTCATAACCTGAGAAGGACTGATTCTAAAACTCCCTTGATTTTCCAATGAAGAATTAATGAAAAACTTGAAGAAATTAAGCTTGATAACCTATCTAGACCTCTAAGCTTTCATGCATGATTACGAATAGCTTAGAATGAACTTACCCCTCTTAAAACTCACTATCCATAGCTTAAAACGATGTAGTTTAGGCCTTAGGATCATAGGAATTACGGAAAAACCCTTACTAAACTCGTAGGAAAAAAGCGGACTGTCAGTCTAATGAGGGACTGGATGTTACCACTGGTCACGAGTCGTTGCCATAAGTCGTCAAGTACACTACCAAAACTTCACTGGGGCTCATCACGGGGGACTTAACGAGTCGTTACTGGTGATCACGACTCTTGGTCACCTCCCATTGCCTATACTGCCCATTCTTTTCTTTCCTTCCACCAACCTTGACCATGACTAACTCAATGAGTCGTGGTGTTGACCACGACTTGTGGTCATGTTCGTGGTGACCAAAAAACCTGAATTCCAACTTAAGTTCAACTCCTCACCACGAGTCACTTATCGATTTGTGGTCATCCTGATGGGTCACAGGATGACTTATTCTGTGACCTGGTGTAGAAAATCCTATTTTCTTTGCTTCAACTCCCGGTCTGATCTTAGGGCTTTTGGGGTATAACACCAGTCCAGTCTCCCAAATTTCCAGGATTTGCTTACTACTTCAGTTAGCTATTTATTCTTACAATATTGTTAGATTTTCAGATTTCTGTTCAGTATTTTTATGTTTAGCTTATATTCACATACTTGGTACATTCTAAGTACTGATCGTATATTTGTATGTTTTATATCATTTTATGATATAGGCTTAGGTACTCAGCCTCAACAGTGCAACTAGTTTCTCTCGGTGATTCTCCAGTAGCGTTCAGTAGTGAATCCTTATCTGCCGAGGGCCGGAGTTTCCCTTTCAGTATATTATTTTCAGTTTAGTTTTCGGACATTAGAGTTAGCTGGAGGTTTGTCCCAACAATTTATCAGTTCTTTAGAAGGCTTTCAGACAGTATATATAGATTCAACTTAAGTTCTAGTGTTTGAACAGATCTTATTATTATTCAGTATAGTCAGCTTCCGCTTATTTTTATCTTTCAGTAGATCAGTCTTATAGAATTATGCTATGCCATGGGTTTTCTTGGGGTCACTTATGATCCTAAGTACCTTATTGCATCCCGGGTGTAAACTCAGGTCGTAAAACTCTAGAGGCTCAAATTGGAGTTTGTCGGTAAATAGGCTCTCCCACAATTCAGTTTCAATTTTAGTACCGTTTTTAGTTACAATTATGAATTTAATTTTCAGTGCATCCACATACCTTTAAAATCAATTTTACTTGTAGTTTCATTAACTATTTTTAGACTAGCATGTCATGTCAGTATTTATGCATCTCAGATAGGGTCATTGTGTTATACTTCAGCTTATGCATTCAGTTATATACTTAATACAAACTTTCTCAAATTACTAGCATGTTTAACTTCAGTTGCATATATCATATACTCAGTACATTTAAAGTACTGACCGTCACTCTATGTTATATCATTTTATGATTTAGTCCAAATATTCAAACTCGGACCCGTGGTTAGACTCCTTCTAGACTTGATCAGCTAGCAGTGGTGGGTCCTCATCTTTCGAGGACTGAAGTTATCTTTTTTATTTCAGTCATTTTGTCTTGTATTAGTTTTCATATTTTTTAGTTAGTTGGGGACTTGTCCCAACAGCTCTTCAATTAGTAGAGACTTACAAACATAGAGTTAATAAGTTCAACTTTGTGACTCAGTATTAAACTATTAGTCAACACTAATGGGTTAGGCAGTTGCTGCCAGAGTTTGAGATTTTACTCGGATGAATCCCCAAGTATTTCACGGGTCCAAGGTTGATGAGGACCCATAGGAGTTCATTGATGAGGTGTATAAAATCACTTAAATCATGGGTGTTACTCCTGTGGAAAGTGCAGATCTGACTGCTTATTAGTTAAAAGGAGTGGCTTAGATTTGGTATAAGTAGTAGAAAGAGGGAAGGCCGAATGGTGCAGGTACAGTGGCATGGGATGAGTTTGCGACGACATTTCTGGATAGATTCTTTCCCCGGGAATTAAGGGAAGCTATGGCTGATGAGTTTATAAACTTAAAGAAGAATGACATGACAGTGCAGGAGTACGCTTTAAAGTTCACTCAACTACCGAAGTATGCTCTAGAAATGATTACAGAGCCGAGAATTCATATGCTCAAGTCGTGAATGGAGTTTCAGACCTGATAGTCAAGGACTGAATGACTACCATGCTTATCAATGAAATGGACATCTCCAGGCTCATTATTCATGCCCAGCAGATAGAGGCAGAGAAACTGAAGGAGATAGAGAGAGAGTAAATGGGAAAGAGTGTGAGTACTCACAGTAGAGGTCATTCGGTGGTAATCGTCCCCAGCAGTATCAGAGACCTCCATCACCCTCATCAGCCAGTGCTCCTTCTTCTAGGCCTCGCAAGGATCGGAGGGGTGGGGCGTCAGGCTCCCAGTCCCAGAGCCAAGTCTTTAGCAACCGCACTTTCCCAAAATATTCTAAGTATAGAAGAAGACCCTAAAACTTATGATAAAGAAATAAGATCAATAGATGTTATGTTTTGGAAAGAGGCTATTCAAAGTGAATTAGACTCTATAGTTTCTAATCACACTTGGGACTTGTATGATTTTCCTAAAGGTTGTAAACCCATAGGTAGCAAGTGGATATTTAAGAAGAATATTGAAATATTGGATTGAGTAGATATACTCATAATCCCAGTAATGAATATTGGAATGCTCTTTAGCAATTGTTAAGGTATTTGAGAGGTATTATGAATTGATGTTTGTATTTTAATAAATTTTTTACTATTTTTGAAGGATTTTGTGATGTAAATTGGATAACTGATAATGATGAAGTTAGCTCCACTAGTGGCTATATGTTTTCTTTGGGTGCAGGAGCTATTTCATGGAAGTATTCCAAGAAAAATTATATAGCATGTTCTACCATGGAATTTGAATTCATTGCTCTCGAACTGGCAGGGCAAGAAACTGAGTGACTTAAAAACCTTTTAGTAAATGTGTCATTGGGGAAGACAAGCTTCACCACTCTTTCTTCATTGTGACTCATAGACAACAATTGAAAATGTCAAAAATAGTGTGTATAATGGTAAAAAGAGATATATTCGCATCAGACATGATGCAGTTAAACAGTTGTTGAAGCATGGTGTAATTATCCTTGGAATATGTAAGATTCGAAAGAAATTTGACAGACTCTTTAACCAAAGGTTTTGGCAAGGAAAATGATCCTCGAAACGTCGAGGGGGATGGGGCTAAATTCCATGTATTGAGGTAGTGTGGTGGATACCAATTTGTGGTCAGACAAAGCCACATAAGCCTTCAATATACACTGCATTCATATCCCTATGGCGTAAGGTAGTGTTTTATAATATTGAGTTTATTTGCTCTTAATGATTCCACAGCCTTAAGTTGATCTATTTGAGATAGACTTGATCAAATCACCTACGAGAGTGTAAAGGTGTGATGCCTTTTATGAAAGACTTAGAACGTCTTTCTAGAGCACTCATGAGACTCAAGGTGTGTGCATGAATGTAAAAGCACTTTGTTAGTATTGTGGAGGTTGTCTAAAATTAAAGATATGATATGTGTTGTGGGGGTCTCAACTTATATTCATTCAGTTCAAGGGTACTCCACTTTGTGATATCAGTTGTCGCTCATTTCACTGTGTGTTAGTTCAAATTGAAAGATATTAACACTTAAGTACATATTCCTTCCTTTTTCCCATTACTTTTCTTACTCTTTAACTTTGCATTAGTGGGGGATTGTTGGAATTAATCCTATCCTTTTATCATCACATTTTGTGTAATACAAAGAAGAGATACATTAGAAAGGTGATGAATATATCCAAATATGAAATCCGTAACATGCATTTGGTGTAATTGTTATATTAATATTTATTAATCCTCATTACACTATATTGATTTTTCTATTTGCAACAACTCCTACAACCTCCTATATAAGTAGTATCCTTGGTGAATATAAAACACCAAAAAGAAAAAGAAAAATATTTTATCTCTTTCTTTTTTCTCAAGTTATTTTTTGCGCAATTAGTTTTGGGAAATCTCCAAACTTTTAGCTACGAGTGCATGTATTTGAAAGTAACTATGGAACCTTGGGGAGCAATCGGCTACAATGATTTGCATCCCTGTCCATCCGAAATCACTTTCAAGGCAGTGGCCGCTACGACACAGTGTTTGTAATAAGTCTTTTATCATTTTATAATTATTATCTAGTATCGACATTATAGTATTATTACCAACAATATGATTGTCCCTTAGGTTCCTCTAAGCTGAGTTATAGCTAAATCTACCATCTTAAGACACTGTCCAAATTGAATGGTCTTTTAGAGTGGCAATATTAATTTTAACTCTCTAGATAATATGAACAACGTTAATAGGGAACCATCGGGCCAACTTTGTAGTGTTTCAGATCCCATTATCCAAGTAGTCAGAGATATGATTTCTGAAAGATGAGGATACAATATCAAATTGAGCTAAATTGTTCAATCTTTTCACGTTATCTCATCAAAAATTAGAATTGCCTGAGTTTGAGTTTCCAAATGATTAGATGGTTAGTCTCATGTCTGATTTTTATAAGTCTTCTCCAACTATGAGACTAAAGAGTAATTCCATTTTCTATCCACAGGATGTACTTGTCCTTCTAGAATATTTTTTTCATTCATGAATTTGATCTATAGTGAGTCCTTGGATCTAATTTGCCATCAAAGCTTTGTTAAGAAAGTTTTAGAAATATCCTGAAGAGATATAATTCCAATTTCACCACTAGGCTATTCCAAAAAGTTTGTAAGCAT
This sequence comes from Datura stramonium, assembly GCA_018107945.1. NCBI lineage: Eukaryota > Viridiplantae > Streptophyta > Magnoliopsida > Solanales > Solanaceae > Datura > Datura stramonium. Next base: position 116,493 of record JACEIK010004894.1, read on the forward strand.
CATTTTAATTTGTGTCAAAACTGTTTTAGTAGGTTGACAGTTGGACATCAAGTGAATAGGGATGGCAGAGAGGACATGTTTTATAGTATCTTGTTGTGCTACGATCCAATTTTTTGAACAATTTTAATTGCTATATCTGTTAAGAATTCATTTTTTTTCCTTTCAAAAAACAAGGGCAACCCAAATATTTGGTAGGAAATTCTTTTTCTTGAAAGTTCAATCTTCTTGCCACAATCCTTCTTCTCTTGTTAGGGGTCTTCTTATCTATTAGAAAAGCTACTTTTTTGGCTATTAACGAGTTGCCCAGTTTTCTTCATATTTCTTGAGAGTTTTCATGATGAGTTGAAGAGCTGTTGTTACACTAAATATCATAAACTTTTACTAGTGAAAAATCCAGGTTAATTGCTGAAAAATCGATTTGAAAGAAAAATTGGTCATTATAATTATATTATTGTCAAAATAGTTTTCTATGAAGAACAAAATTTAGATTGAGGCGTATCAATCGCACTATCCTATTATTCGATGTATCTCCCATGAATACAGGATTCAACAAGCTTTTTCGGTGATTAATTGAGAGAAAAAACAATAGATTTCAAGAAAAAATTCTTATTTTTTGAGATTAGGTGAAAGAAGAGAGTAGATAAGAAAAATTAAGTACTCTATTCGTGTTTTTAACCAAACCAATGCATATATAGGAGTTTTTCCAACGGGTAGTAACGGCTAGTTTAACTACTCTAAATATAAATAAATTACTTACCAAATAATAAGTAAATATAAAAAAATAATGCTAAAAATTAAGATTATTACAAATCTCACGGTCGAATGGATAGTTAACGGCTAGTTTAGCTATCGTAAATATAAAAAAAAAAATTTACTAAATAATAAGTAGATATAATTAAAAAAAGATTTTTTAAAGTGGAAATGTACATTTCCTTTAAGAGATAAAATTAAATTAATTATGTATTTTTTTAAATAATATTTATTATTAAGATAGATATGTAATTAAAAGTTAATAAGGTTGTCATTTAGTTTTGAATGTAAGGTGTTTTTGGAGTGTGAAAGGGCTTTAGTCATGCGACGTGTCATAGGTGTTCTATCCCTTCCAGCAACCTTTTTCTTCAGAAGAGGACGATGTTTGTATGGCATTATTCTCAACTTTTAATTTTCTTTCCTTAATTCAGGTCAAGAAAGAATGAAAGAATAAATAAGTAATAAAATTACTTTAAATTCATCTGTAAGCTACTACTTCACCACCGCTCTCTATATAATCCAACACCGCTTTATCATCTCTACACATTACACATTACAAACACAAGAGAGAGAGAGAGAAAGAGAGAGAGAAATATAACCTCTTTTGATCAGCCATGTCTTCTGTTCCGGAAAAGAATGATGTTCTTTCTGCAGCTGTTACTGTTGATGATGATCAAAATGAACTTGTTGCTGCTGCTGCTGCTGATGATGATGACATGAAAAGTTCAGTTCACAAAGATGCTGATGCTGTTTCTCTATCTTCTTCAATTGGTGTGTTAAGTAATGGAGATGGTGGAGATGATGAAGATGGTGAAGAAGCACAAAGCAAGGCTGTGCCTGTTGTTGAAGGATCCCTCAATTCATTTGCCACCTTGGAAGCTGCTCTTCCTTTTAAGTCTCTCTCTCTTTTACCACCCCTTTCAACAATTCCTAATGTCTTTTTTTATAGTTTATATAAAAAAAAAAGAAATCTGATTTTACTGTTGGATGACGATGACAGAGACATGATTTTTATCTAACGGGCTTTATACCAAAACTTTAACCTCATTTTTTCACTACTACACTAGAAATATTACCTATGTCTTTCTGTGTCCTTCCAATCAGATCTTCAATTTTCAATCATGTTTTATAAGAAAAGATGGAAATGTGGTAATTTCTCTCTAATTTAGGCTTGTCTATAGACTAGATAAAAGAATTACAAGAGATACAATAATTTTTGTATATAAAAATATTTTTTTTACCTAAAAAAGAGATAAAAAGAGGAGAATTAGCTTTTTAGGTCACTCACAGCTTCTTCAAAAAAAAAGTTTCATGGTCATTTTACAATAGATCTTCATTTTTATACATAAGAGATGTGAAAAGACCTGTTTCTTCTATTTATTTTGTAAAAAGTTAAAAGATGTTATTTTCTCGTAACTAAGAGGAAGAAAGCTAATTTTTCTCATATATATATGTATATATTATTATTATTATTATTTTATTTTTATGATGTTTNATTATTATTTTATTTTTATGATGTTTTCCATTGTTTATAGGCGAGGATTATCGGGCTATTATGATGGAAAATCAAAGACATTCATGAATTTAGCCGAAGTGAAAAGTGTGGAAGAGATTGAGAAAGAGGAAAGCCCATTGAACAAGAGGAGACGTTTGACGGTGGCTTCAAAAACCCTTTATAAATGGGGTAGCAGCTCCAGTTCAATGCCTCACTTGACATCCAGTGAGGGTGAAAATTCATGTAGTGTTGGGGGTGAACAAGAGCTCAAATCATCCACCAGCAGCACTAGTTTTGGCTCCGTCAACTCTGCCACCAAGCCGTCTATCAACTGAATGGGTCATCTCACGTGCACCTTGATGTGTCTAGTTTCGTTCATGCGTTTATCGTGTGAAAAAAAGTGCATTTTCTAAAGTTTTTTTTGTTTTTTTCCTTTTGGGTTGTGATGACGTTGTTTTTAAGCTCTTAAGGTTCTTTTTATGTGTCTTTTTTCTCTTTTAAGTAAGTGGATATGAAAATTATTAGGGACATGGAGCTTGCTCTGTTGGCTTTGATCATTTTATGTTACCAGTTAGGTGTTTATTTAAGTGGGATGTCTTAATACTTTCTCTTTCAAAGCTAAGTATCTTATTGCATTATAAAACTTTATGTTGCTAATTTAGAGAAAAAGGTATATCAACGTAAAAAGAATTGTTAGTAAGATCGAAGAAAGAAATTAATTGAGGTGCAAAGTGAAAATCTTTTCCCTTTATATGTGTACTCTGAATTTAAAGATGGATGGATTTATGTTAACCCCTCTTTTCTTTCAAAAGTATTTTCACTTTGTTTATGATCACCAAATATTTTGTGTAATTGATAACAATTAAACTTTGCACTATTTGTCCAATTGTCTCCAAATTCTCTTTTATCTTTTCACCTACATAATTCATATAATCTTGAGTTCATTTAACTTTTGTTAAAATATTCAATACTATATATAGGTTTGATCAACCTAAAGTAGCATAGACGGTCGCACTAAATATTTCTAGTTATAACACATTTTTAACATATATAATTTCGTATGAGATATTATGAATGCATTTCTAGATCTACAAGTAGGAAAATATTTTCATTTTAAATGTTATCATTTTTATAATTAAAACAAGTTCAAATGAATGAAAAAAACAACTTCAGTGTTGGGATAAATGTGTGTAATCTTATAAACTCTTGATCAATTAGCACAATTCAGATGAAAAGAACCTCAATGCATATTTATGTATAATAGATCAGATTATCTGGTATTTCTTTTGTTTCTCCTGTGTATTAAAGTATGGAGCTAGTTTCAATTGTGAATTTTGGAAAAACTAGAAGCAACCAAAAGTAGAAAGAGAAGAGCCGCCCAAACACCTAATGGTGTGGTCTGGTAGTCAATAAAGTAGATTAAAAATAATAAGGACTATGATTCAAATTCCAACAGAGACAAAAACACTACGTAATTTCTTTTCAATTGTCCTACCTTTGCTGAATAGAGTTACCTTATATCTGTTGTTGAGAAGCAGCACCCACGAACAAGAGAGACAAAGAACCGTAGTAGGCAAAGTAATTTGAGCAAATATACACCCTGATACCTAAGTGACACCCCATGAATAAAAGAGACAGAACCATAATAGGCAAAAGTAATTTGAGTAAATGTGCACAAGAATGAACATTATCATTCTTTACTTTGTATTGAAGGTTAAGGATTATGTCCTCCTTCATATTATGTTACTTTTAAAATATGTAGGAATTAGTCATAGCCTAAACCCTCCACCGAGTTGGTGGTGCTTTATTAAAATTCTTATTTATTCAAAGAAATAACAACTTCTCTGGGATTGGCTCTCTTGGTTTTGATTCGTTCTCTCGGTTTTGATTCGTTCTCTCCTCACTTCATAGACACTATTCATGGGTCATGATGAAAATTTCTAATGATTATATATCACACCATAGATACTACATTAGAAAAGTAGAGAGGGAAAAGAGGATGTTATGTAGCTGATAGGTTCGAACCCTCCACCTTAAATATAGAAGACAGTGAGCTCACCAAGTGAGTTAAGCTCTCACCCTCGAATAACTTCTTATTCTCCGAGAAGTTATTATTTCTTTGAATAAACAATATTCAGTTTTTGAGATATTCGTTTTCTTTTCTTTTATGGTACTTTGTTGAAAATGAAGATCCCAAATCGACTTGTCAAGTATTAGAAAGTAGCATGTAAAAGAAGTAATGAAGATATGTTTAAAAACTAAAAAAAAGATCTAAGATGCATATCTAATCTTTATACTTCAAAGAAGAAGCCACTTGTCTAGTTTCAATTGATGTTGATATAAATCCTACAATTTCTTAGATATATATCGTCATAAAGATATAAAAGCACTTCAATGTCGATTAGTGGCGAAATTCTTCAAAGAATCTATTATTTGACATCATATGAAACTTTTCTGTTTTCCCGTAATTAAAGCTGACAAAGAGTTCATAAAGGCAACGACGTAGGCCCTATTGTTAATGAAAGCCGCCAAACATTACCGACTCTATATAATACCAAAGTGGGACTTAGATACCCTCTAGTATAAAATCTCTCTAGTTGGTCCAGTGCCCCTCTAATTTTATTACATCTGTCGGCTTTCAGATCTAAGAATCAAGGTCTATTTAAAGTAAACCACTCCTTAACACCTTTTTTTTTTAGATTTTCCTAGTTTAGGTAGCGTGTTACATTTCATTTATTATTGAAAACAAAAGGGGGGGGGGGTAAGCTTGACCACCTAAAATAACAACACACAGATAAGAGTATCCTTAAAAAACCATATCAAGGGACAAAAACTTATACATCCCTGTTAGGAGCATCTAATAGGTGGAATTTGTGATTGGAGATGTTTGGATGTCACAACCCAAATGGTCGTGATTGGCACCCACTATAACCCTCCCCCCTTCCCCCCGGTGGGCGAACCAACGATTCCCAAATTCTTAACCCAGCATAGAATACTCATAAGGATCAAATGAATACAATCTTCTTAAGAATGAACAAAAAAATACTCCCAAGACCCGATTGTCAGTGCACCTCAACGTCTAAACTACAGCTCTAGAATATTTAACCAAAGAAAACATAAAAGAAAGCCGCAATGTCTGGATGAAGAACATCTTCTGGAGGGAAGTGAATCGGCCTATCTTGGTCCACTCACCTTCTGAATAAACTTCTCCAACTAAAGATGGGGAAGGGAGGAGCTTCCTGGATTGAATTCTATATTCAGAAAAGAAGTGTAGGAGTAGGATCAGTACATAACACAGTACTGGTAGGCATCATCGGTCGACCTTACATAATAACGTGTAAAAAAATAACAATAACATAAGATAAGTCTCCAACATTTTAAAGAAGTATAAAATCCATTTTGTTTACACCGGCTCTACTTAGGTGATAGTCGACCTGCTCACTGGATTGGCCCTTTCGCTGCATCCATCACTTGACTGCTACAGTGGTCTCGCCGCAACGGAAGAAGTTCCGCTGCAGCGCTATTGTCTTAGGCAATAGCTTGACTTAGGTGCACCTTTAGCAGTTATTCAGTCATCATTTCATCAGTGTCAACAATGCACATATCTTTTGACTCAATTCAGGATAACACAAGTATGAACAATAGTAAGTACCATCTTTATCCCTTGTAAACGCAAAAGGAATTACAGGCAAAATACACTCAACACTTACCAACATCAGAACCATGTCACACTTAGAATCAAGTTTATGTTCTTCTATTCATGTCTAATAAACCAAACCCGTAATTTCTAACATCACTTAGCACATTCTTCATTCAGTCTGACATATGAGTACAAGCATAACTTAAACAAAGTAAACAAATGGTGACATGATGGGCACACGCCTCCACCATATCAGCGTAAATACTCAATCCATAAAACAGTGTATGCACATGCTAGAGGGTTTTAATTTTCCCTTCTGATGAGCCCGCAAGTGTACGGGTCGTACAAGTAATACAGTGGCTCTTTTTAAGAACCGGAATGTCGAACCCACAGGAATAGGAATACGGGGTGA
>JACEIK010004895.1:1177-16434 GCA_018107945.1 Datura stramonium
TCATCATAACATAACATATCATCATAACATATCATAACAAAATCGATTAACTCAAAGTTGAAATATGATATTTATAAATAAAGATGAACATTGAGTCAAAACCCGCTTTAGAACATACTTACATATGTAAATCTCATGAGTAATGAACATGAATATCTGCAATCATGAGGATCAATGGGAGACTCGTCTTTTAACCTACATACCACAATAGAGCTTACGTGGTCCCAACTATCACACTCAAGTAGATAGAGCCCTCCAGAGCCTTGCCATGGCTAGGGATGATACCATGATATCGATATCAAGCTGAAGGCCCATTCGGGGAAGGGAAGCTCACAATGGAGGTCCCAAAGTCATATTGTATAAACATATGTTGGCGCGTAGTTCAGAGGCACAGGGTGATCAACCCATAGCTTGCTCGCTGCTAGACACTGCTCCCAAAAACGTGCATATGCTCTACATCGTTATTCAGCAAAGCTCAACTTCATCTCTTGGCGAAGATCATAAATCAAATACATCTCAAAGCATAATTCATGCATAAAAAAATCTTTAACTCAATCCATACCACAAGCTGAAAGATAATTGGGAGTCTTCGCTCCAGAACCATGTGGTAAGCTATGCAGGTAAAAAGCTTTAACTAAAACATACCACAAGCTGAAAGTATAAGTGAGAGCCTTCACTCCAAAATGATGTGGTAAGCTTAATTCTATAAATCATAGATCATACTTTGAACATGGGGGCATTTCCCAAAGCTTTATACTTTAAAATACTCAATTCATATAAAAAACATGATTATAAACATAGGTATCTTGAAAACATACTTTTCATCATATTATCTCATCATCATCATATATTCATCACAAATCTCATCTTTCATGAACTTCTCATCAATGGGCTTTTCTATTTATAAAGCTAGAAACATGATTTTTAATTGAAAACATTATAAAACTCACCCATGCTTCATAATAAAATTGTAGAAATGTATTTAAACCATACCCATGTAAAGAATTAGGAAATTAATGCATTGGGTTAAAACCCCATAGATTAGTCATAGATCATTCATGATTTAAAGAGGGATGAGGCATGGGTGTGAAAGAAATCACTCATTCTTAACCCTACATACCTGTTTGTAGCTGATTCTTACACTTCTTTGAATGACAAATAGGAAATTGAAGAAAAATTAATGAATTATAGGATTGATCACTCTCTGTGGTCTTCTACCTTGCATGCATGAAGAAATAAGGCCTAAAATGAACTTAACCTCTTTAAAAGTCACTGTTAATAACTAAACAACATAGTTTAAGACTTATAAGCTTAGGAATTACGAAATATCCCTTACTAAATTCATAGAATAACTATCATGTGGTCCCAATGAGGGACCTAACGACTCGTCGTCAAGGGTCATGACTCGTGGAATCGTCCATCAAGTACCCTGCTCATCTAGTCATCTGGGCTCATCACGGGTAGCCTCATGAGTCGTTGCTGGTGACCAAGACTCATCAATACCACCCGTTATGTACACTGCCTCCATGTCAATTAATTTCTCACTAGCTACCATGACCCTCCCCACGGATCATGGGGACTGACGACAACTTGTGGGGTGCTTTTGTCGAGTCAACTGACCCTCTTCCTTTTATTTTCTTACTCACCCACCGCATGAATTACCTAATGACTCATGGGGCCTGACCACAAGTCATGGTAATGCCCATGGAGCCTGACCACAAGTCGTGGTAATGCCCATGGGGTCTCACTTCTCAAGTTTCAAATTAAATCCCTAAGCCTCCCCACGAGTCACATCATGACTCATGGGTTGTTCTCACGAGTATCCTCATGACTCATTCTAATTTTCATGCCTAATTTTAACTTTTTCTCAATTTCAACTCCCTAGTCTGATCTTTGGGCTCCCAAGGTATAAAAACTTGTATATGCTTTTAAGATATGATGTGTATGCACCATGGGTTAGCTTGGAGCCATGTGTGCTTCTAGGTCCCGTGTCTCAGTCTAGGGTCTCAGCTCGGGTTGTGAAAAACATGGTATCAGAGCAAAGGTTTAGGTGTGCCCTAGGGTTTTTGAAAGACGCACTATGTAGAGTATTTTCCATGGGTGTGAAGCGCGCAACACTTATGAGGAAGAGGCTATAAGATTTCTTAGGAAATTTTCCTTCTTTCATGATCTATGTCGTGTGTTGAACTAACCCTCTATTCCTTTAAGTCGAGCTATACATGGTAGTAGAAATATGCCTCCACGATGAGTCAAGGGAAGAAGAAATATCAACGGAACTGTCCATGGCATTAGCAATGGAGATAGGCATTAGCCAGCCCCACCAGCTCAAGCGGATCCCTTTCCCGAGAAAGTCACTCATGCTGAGTTCAAGGAGATATTTTAGATGTTAACACAAGCCATGATTGCTTAGGTCAACCAATAGAAAATGACCCACGTTCCCCAGAATGGAATGCAACAGCGGTGAGAGTGCGACATTTCCTTAGGTTTAGCCCATCTAAGTTTCTTTGGTCGAAGGTGGATGAGAATTCACATGATTTTTTTGAGAGATGTAGAAGATCACCTAGATTATGGGGGTGACTAGATAGGAGAGTGAATACTTAGCCTTCTATCAGTTGAAGGGGGTTTCTCACATAAGGTTACGATAGTGGAAGGAGGGAAAGGGAGTAGGAGTGATTCTCATGGGATGGGATGAGTGTGTGATTGCATTCCTGGACAGGTTCTTTCTTAGGGAGTTGAGAGAGGCAAACTCAGCTAATTTCATGAAACAAAAGAAGAACAATAGGACTGTCCAGGAGTACTCATTGGAGTTTATCTGGTTGTCCAAGAATGCACTGGAGATGGTTGCCAATCCAAGGGCTCGTATGAGAAAATTTGTGAATGGAGTAGAAGATTCACTGGTCAAGGAGTGTAGGACCACCATGTTGATCAATGATATAGATTTATCCCAACTAATAATTTATTTCCAGCATATAAAGGTGGAGAAAATGAAGGAGAAGCATAGGGAGGCCAAGAGGCCTAGGACAGGGAATCATAGGCACGTTCAACCGAGATTCGGAGGGGGACATTGGCCTTAATTCCACCAGAGATTATCAGCCCCAACTCCCTCATAAGCAAGAGTTCCATCCAGACCTTGAGGAGATCAGAGAGGCAGAGCGTCAGGCTCTAGGGGTCAGATGAGCATGTTTGGGGAGCACACTATTCAGGCTTGTAGGAAATGCAGCAAGAAGCACCTTGTCGAGTGTTTGGTTGGTATGGATAGTTGTTTTGGGTATGGGAAGCCTTCAGCTAGACAAGATGACAATAGAGGTCATGCCACAGCTACCACTTCAACTCCAGTAGCTCGTCCATCTCAGCTGGGTGCCTCTTCTATTGAAGGTGGCGGTTAGTGCCAGAATAGGTTCTATGCACTATAATGTTGTTAGGAGCCGAAGGTCTCTCCTTATGTGGTCACATGTATGTTAGGAGTATTGCATCTTGATGTGTATGCATTATTAGATCCACAGGCTACTTGATCATTTGTGACTCCTTATGTTGCTAGTACTTTCAGAGTCAATCCCAAAATCTTGTGAGAAGCCTTCGCAGACTCTACTCTAGTTGGTGAGTCAGTTTTATCTTGACGGCTATATAGAAATTGCCCTGTCGGAGTTCTTCAAAAAGTCACCTCAACTAATTTAGTGGAGATAGATATGACCGATTTTGATGTTATATTTAGTATGAATTGGTTACATGCATTTTATACCTCAGTCAATTGTGGAACCCATGTGGCAGAGTTCCAATTTCAAGGTGAGCTAGTCCTAGAGTATAAGGGAAGTTCAGCGGTGCTAGTAGGTTACTTTTTTTCCTATCCCAAGTCCAGAAAGATGATCTCCAAGGGTTGTGTATATCATCAAGTTCTAGTTAAGGATTCTATGTGCAAAACACCGACTCTTCAACCTATCCCTGTTGTGAGTGTTCATAGGTGCTTCTAGATGATCTACCAGGAGTCCTTTCCAAGTGGGAGATGGACTTTTGTATTGACCTTCTCCCTGATGCGTGGCCTACAAACATTCCTCCTTATTGAATGGCTCTATCTAAGATAAAGGAGTTGAAAGAGCAGTTGAAGGATCTCCTAGATAAGGGTTTCATCATACCTGGAAAATCCCCATGGGGTGCTCCATTTCTCTTTGTTCGGAAGAAGGATGATTCCCCTAGGATTTGCATTTATTATCGATAGTTGAATAAGGTCACGATCAGGAATTAGTATCCCTTCCCCAGCATCGATGACCTATTGGACTAGCTTCAAAGTGCTATGTGCTTTTTAAAGATAGACCTCAGATTCGGCTATCACCATCTAAGAGTTAGGGAGAGTGATATTCCACAGACAACCTTCAAGACTCATTAAGGCAACTATGAGTTCGTACTTTTATCGTTTGGAATTAACGAATGCTCCTGTAGCTTTTATGGATTTGATCAATAGTGTACTCAAGCAATATTTGGATAAGTTCATGATTGTTTTCATAGATGATATCCTCATATACTCTTGAACTTGGGCATAATTATGTGCCCAAGTTCAATTTTATAACTTAATTAAATCATGTTTGCCAATTAAATTAATTATATTCTCATGTGATTTATATTAATTATGTGTTTAAAATAACCAACATTATTACTCCTTGTTTTTTAGGTGTAAAATGCATGTGAGGGACTAAAATGTAATGGTTAAAGAAAAGGAATAAAGTTCGGACTTGATGGAAAATGAAGACAACATGGCAGGCCAAAGGGAAGGCTGGCCGCGCTAGGCAGCGTGCCATGCTGTGCGTGCGCCATGCCACGCCAAGGATGCATGTGCAAGGATGTCAATCCAGTGGCCCTGCGCGATGGCAATGTGCCATGGAAGGTGCATGACGCGGCCAATAGTGTGCCACGCTGGCCGACGTGCAAGTAACTCACGCAAGACCTGTCGAGAAGACATGTCCAGTAGCTGTCCGCGTTTGCTCCGTGGCACGGAGGAAAATCTCCGTGATAGCCTCCGTGACACGGAGCTGTTCCACTGTAGGCCAAATTTTGCATTTTTTCAGCTTAGTATAAATTGAACTCTTAGCTTCTAAAATCATTTGTCACAAAATATTTTTTGGAAACCTAGAGGAGCGAAGGGAGAAGTGAAGAACTCACCTAGGGTTCACTAATTTTATATTCTCTTTTACCTATTCTTGTAAATACTCTACTTTAACAATGTTTTTAAGTTATTGTATGAACATGAGTGGCTAAAATCCTTCCCCTAGGGTTGAGGCCACACGATATGATTGTAATGCATGAATTCATTTTGGATTGAGTTGTTAATTGTTTTTTTGTCTTACATTCTTTATTATGGTTATTTTTGTGTTTGATCACCATTAAAACATACATGTTAAGCTAGGTAAAATCTTGAAAGCCTAACCCTAGGCAAGAAAATTGAAATGTATGGAGCAAGTTCTTATCTTTCGATATAATTCGCAATTAGGATAAATAATGTACCTAAATTTCCTTTCTTGGTTGATAAAACGGGATGATAGCAACACACCGACTTAGAATTGTTACTCCACCACTCGTAGAAGCAGTTGTGAAGCTAAGATACGTTAAATAATTATAGATATGAAAGTCCCTAATCAAGAGCACAAACCCCATAAACCACATCCATGTAGTTGAATTGCCTGCGAACTAGGATGTCACATCCCCGCTCAACGATGTAGTTGTGAGGCTAGTTTGTCGTGTTTAGAGGCTCGAGAGACCATGAACCTCGCATTTCCAACTATGCGAGACAACAATTGATAATTTCATTTGTGAACCATTACGAAGTGTAGCATTGCATGATTATCCTGCTTTAGCTCTAGTTGCTTCTTATATCAATTTCAGATTATTTTGTGACCACCCCTATATTTAATTATAATTTCCTGAAAACTTCTATAATCAACATTTGTGAATGTCAATCTTACACTTGAACTTGAATATTCACTGAATTGGCCCAGCCCCTGTGTTTCGACATTCGGCTCTTAAAAAGGGCCACTGTATTCCTTGTACGACCGCGTATGCTTGCGTGTGCACTGGAGCGTGAACATGTTTTTGGCGCCGTTGCCGGGGACTAGAGAAATTGGTGAATGTCTTGTTTTGTGTTAGTGTAAAATTTTCTAAGTGTTGAAAAAAAATTATTTATTAGTTTTACATTTTTTTTTAATTCTTGCTTTTAGTTGATACCCTTCTTGACATGACATCATGGAATACAAATGGGATTGAATTGTGGATACTGATATTTCAATAATTTTTGTCTGAATTGTGGAGGACCCTACTTATGGAAACATTGTCCTACTTGCAGTATATGTGGTGGTCAGGATAGCCATTGGAATGGTTGTCAAATTTCATATTCCCTTCCCCCAAGCCCCTACTATGATCCTTCTATTATTTTTGATGAGTACAGGAATGAAGAATAAGAGGACGTAGAACACCAAGCTCAAATAGAAAATATGTTAACACAAGTCCTTGAGCAGACATAAGCGATGAGGGAGCAAATGAAAGTAATGAGAATTCAGACTAAGGAAAATGGTGAGGTCCTAGAGATGATAAGCACCAAGTTCACGGAGTTGATGACTAAGGATGACGCTTGCATTGATTTGTAAGTAATAGTCTTAGCCAATACTCAATAGGGACTACAAGGAGAAACAAGGCAGAGTTCTTGGAACAAGCTCAACAGTTAGAAGCTCCTGAGAGTCTCTGTGATGGTCCCACATATATGGCCAATCCATTCATGATAAGAGAGATAGAGTTTCAACCATTTGACATTCATGTGGAGTTAGATGTTTATGTGGAGAAGGTGTACAAGAGTAAGGAGGTCAAGTATAGTGTAGTTTCAGATTTGATGTGTAGTGTATATGTTTGGTTGACAACCTAGAAATAGAGTCTTCCAAGTTTGTAGAGAAAGGTCTAGAGGAGGAACAAGCCCCGTATATTCAGAAATTTCTTGATTCTGATGGAAAAAATGACTTCCCTTACTTAAGGGCCAATAAGCGTAAAAGGCGAAATCTACTGTTTGGTCCTTTAATATTTTCACCCCCCCTAGAGAATAATAGGAAATTGCAAAATAAATTAGGGGTGAGATTCATATCCTCAAAGTGGAAGGAAAAATGGTGGACCTTGATGCATCGTGCCACAACGTAAAATCAGGTGCTGCTTGGGAAGCAAACCAAGAGTACAACCGGTACAAATAAATTTTTTTCTTTGTTTTGATTTTGTTTATTTTCACATGTTTTTTTTTAGAATTAAGCACAGATTGAGGGGAAGTATGAGTACCATTTGAAGAGGAAGCTAAGGAGCATGGAGGAGGATGAGTGTGGGGTCGATAACCCACTTGCACAAAAATGAAAGAAAAACATGTTGTTAGCTAGGCCTAGAGGCCTCAGGAAGTATCTCTCACCTTTTTTTTTTAATTTTAATTGATTCTTTGGTGACATAGCATAAATTAAGTGTGGGGTGAGGAAAATTTCAGAATTTTGTGCTAAGTTTTTTTGGATGAATGTGGTGCTGGGTATAATGTTTTTGTTGAAAAAATTTGAATTAAGCACAACTCACCCACCCTTTGGTTTTTCTGTTCGGTTCTTTTCCGTAGGGGGGCCCTTTGAACCGAGAAATAAAAATTTTCATTTGTTTATACATAACTTTTCAGTTATAGTTAGGGACTTTTCTCGACGATGGATGGATGACGACCATCTTGAGGGAATATTAGTCTATAGGTTTTTGTTTTTGAACCCTTAGCTGATTGATGGCTTGATGTTCTTGTTATGTGTTATACATGATTGTAAGATGCAAGTGGTTTTAATTGAGAAGCATGTTAACAAGTTGTATAACTTTGGTTGAGACACCTAGGCTCTTGAATGTGACTCTATGTTCTTAAAGCTTAATTTTTAATTCTTTTGATTAGCTGAGTTAAGAGTCTACTGAATTTGTCTTGAAATGAGCATGTGCTGGGAGTGTAAGGTTTTTTTAATATTCCATGCTATTGTGTAGTGTCTAGAACTTTCCCGATATGTATACAAAATGAAATGAGGGATGTCGACTGTAGGAGATGATTTAGGCTTTACTTTGAATGAGCCTAATTTTTATCCATTGCTTAACCGACCTTAAATGTCTGATCCTAGTTAGACCCATTGAGCCTTAAGCCTATTCTTTGATAGCTGCAACATAATCTTAATCCCTTTCTTTCAATGCCTTGAAGTTGATCCAAAACTCCTAAGCACTTAAGTAAAAAATCCTAAAGAGTAAAGGAGTGAGAATCGTGAAAAAGAAGGAAAAATAACGATTGTGGGAGTTGAGGAAAAGATTAGAGGTGCACTTGTTTGAAAATGCTTGAGTATTGGTAGGTAGTAAGAGAACAAATGAATTAAAAAGTTTCTTAAGCACTCCTCACTAATAAGCTAAGTGTGCTTAAAGAAATGGGATACAAAAGAGGAAATTTATGAGTGAAAAGAATGAAGGTGAAGTAAGAGAGGAGATGTCCGTAATGAAAGTGTGATGTATTAAGCTCTTAGGGAAGATAGTAACTATTAATGGCTAGAATAGTACCTACCCATCCTTTAGCTTACATCACAACCCATTAAGTCCTACTTGATCTTACTTCTAAAAATTTCTAATTAGTGGAGTAAAACACTAAAGGAAAGCTTATGGTCAATACATTTCGCATGTGAATTCTTTTTTAGAGAGAGAGTATTTCTTATTCATATACACATGCATGTTATAATTTGAAAATATATGAGCGAAAATGGGTAACACTCTTGTTTGAGGGCACATGTTTTATGAAGGATGCAATTCATGTCGGATTTCTTGATTGGGTAATTTGCATGAGTTTGTTGAAATTGATAGTCGATTCTCGAGTCTAGGAAGTCTTTACATAGTTATATTCAATTTTAAGGGTTAAATCTTGCATGCTCTATTGTTAACATGAATCTAAAACAATCGTAGCAGCCGTAGCTTGAGTTATCCTTGTTCAATTAGCTATATGAGTCTTCATATGCATGAGATGTAAAAGAGTTTTTCCAGGACGAACAATACTTTAAGTGTGTGGTAGTGATCTTGGGTATAATTATGTGCCCAAGTGCTATTTTATAACTTAATTAAGTCATATTTGTCAATTAAATTAATTATATTCTCATATGATTACTATTAATTATATGTATAAACTAACCAACATGACTAGTCCTTGTTTGTAGGTCTAAAATGCATGTGAGACACTAAAATGTGATGGTTGAAGCAAAGGAATGAAGTTCGGACTTGATGGTAAATGAAGGCAACATGGCAGGCCAAAAGGGAAGGCTGGTCAAGCTAGGCAGCGTGTCACGTTGTGCGTGTGCCGCGCCTAACGCCGTGCCATGCCAAGTATTTGCGTGCAAGAATTTCAATCCGGTAGCCCTGCGCGATGGAAATGTGCCACGGCAGGCGCATGGCGCGACCAACAGCGTGCCACGCCGGGCGACGCGCAGGTACCTCGCGCAAGACCTGCCGAGAAGACACGTCCAGTAGTTGTCCACGTTTGCTCTGTGGCATGGAGGAAAATTTCCATGATAGTCTCTGTGACATGGAGCTGTTGTACTATAGGCCAAATTTTGCATTTTTTCAGCTTAGTATAAATTGAACTCTTAGCTTCTAAAATCATGGTCACGAAATATTTTCTGAAAACCGTAGAGGAGCGAAGGGAGAAGTGAAGAACTCACCTAAGGTTCACTAATTTTATATTCTCTTTTACCCATTCTTGTAAGTTCTCTACTTTAACGATGTTTTAAAGTTATTGTATGATTATGAGTGGATAAAACTCTTCCCCTAAGTTTGAGGCCATATGATATGATTGTAATGCATGAATTCATTTTGGATTGAGTCATTAATTGTTGTTTTCTCTTACATTCTTTATTATGGTTGTTTTAATGCTTGATAACCACGAAAATATACATGTTAATCTAGGTAAAATCTTGAAAGATTAACCCTAGTCAAGAACATAGGAATGTAGGGAGCAAGTTCTTATCTTTCGTTATGATTCGCATTTAGGATAAATAATATACCTAAATTGCCTTGCTTTGTTGATAAAACGGAATGATAGCAAGACACCGGCTTGGAATTGTCACTCCACCACCCATAGAAGTAGTTGTAAAGCTAAGATAGGTTAAATGATTAGAGATACGAAAGTCCCCAATCAAGAGCACAAACCCTGTAAACCACATCCATGTAGTTGAATTGCCCGCGAACTAAGATGTCACTTCCCCGCTCAACGATATAGTTGTGAGGCTAGTTTGTCATTTTTAGAGGCTCGAGAGACCATGAACATCGCATTTCCAACTATATGAGACAACAATTGATAATTTCATTCATGAATCATTATGAAGTGTAGCATTGCACGATTATCCGGCTATAGCTCTAGCTGCTTCTTATATCATTCTCAAATTATTTTTTGACCACCCCTAGATTTAATTATAATTTTCCGAAAACTTCTATAATCAACACTTGTGAATGTTAATCCTACACTTGAACTTGAATATTCGCTGAATTGGTCTAGTTCCTATGGGTTCGACATCGGGCTCTTAAAAAGTTCCACTGTATTACTTGTACGACCGCGTATGCTTGCATGTGTGCTAGAGCGCGAACAACTCTAGGAGCAAGGAGGAGCATGCCACTCATTTGAGGATTGTGTTGTAGGCTCTTAAGGATAGCTAGCTATTTGCTAAATTCAACAAATGTGAATTTTGTTTTAACTAAGCAGCATTCTTTGGTCATGTGATGTCCAGTGAGGTGTGCAGGTGGACTCTCAAAAGATAGAGGTGGTGAAGAATTAGCCTAGATTTGTCAGTTCTCCATATACTAGAAGCTTCTTAGGTTTAGCTGGCTACTACAGGAGGCTTGTAGAGGGCTTTCCATCCATTGCACCACCATTGACTAAGTTGACCTAGAATAATGTCAAATTTTAGTGGCCGAATGCTTGTGAGATGAGTTTTTAAGAGTTTACAACTGGTTTTCATCCCTACTATTGACCCGATCAGAGGGAACATGTGGTTTTCTTGTGTATTGTGATGACTATAGGGTTGGTCTTGTTTGCGTGTTGATGCAGCATGGTAGGTCATTGTGTATGCCTCTAGACAGCTTAAGACCCATGAGAAGAAGTATCCGATGCATGACCTAGATTTCACAGGGTTGGTGTTTGCTATGATGATTTGGTACTACTTGTATAGGGTGCATGTGAATGTGTTTGTGGACCACAAGAGCCTTCAGTATGTGTTTATTTAAACGGTCTTGAATTTGCAACAAAGAAAATGGTTAGAGCTTCTAAACGATTATGAAATAAGTGTCCTTTATCATTTAGTAAATGCCAATGTAGTGGCGGATGCTCTTAGTAGGTTGTCCATGGATAGTGGGTCTCATGTCGAGAATGGGAGGAAAGGTTTGGTGAAGGACGTCCATAGGCTTGCTCATTTAGGAGTTGGCCTTATAGATTCAACAGATGGTGGTGTTATTGTCTAAAATATGTTGGAAAATTCATTGGTGACAGAAGTCAAAGCTTCGCAAGATGAGGATGCAATCCTAGTTAAGCTAAAGGAAGCTATTCAGAATAAGAGAGTAGAGGCTTTCTCCAAAGGGGAGATGGTGTACTTCGATATCAGGATGATTGTATGTTCTAGGATTTGGGAATGTGATCAGTATAAAATGCTTGAAAATGACTCAGAACAACTCGTGGTATGAGTTGTGGGAAGGAAGGACGAACCATAGGAGGAGTTGTGAACAAGACTTGGAGTCTAGGGTCCAGACCAAGAGCCACACCACGACTGGTGGTATATGGGTACGAATCATTGTGAGGATCGTGGGGAGGATATGGGGATGGCTAACTTTGGAAAACATGATTCATAGTACGAATCATTATGAGAGACAACAATTTGTGAGAAGGGTCGTATGTTAGGGAAAATTCTGTGCAAGGAGGTGAAGTCATGAGTGATGTTACGACCTGTGGTAGGAAGCCAGGAGTCAAGGGTTGTAACCCTAGGAAGTATGAGGCAGTGTTGGTAACGGATGGTTCAAACGACTCGAGGGATGAAGTGACAAGTCGTTGTGTAACCCATAGGGAAATTCAAGGTAAGATTGGAGAGCAAGGTAGTAGTAATGATGGATCTCACCACGAGTCGTGGGATAAGGACACGACTTGTGATATGAGTCATTACCCTGGCAGTGTATCTTTCCTGTGAAGTTAGTAAGGGTAAATCCATAATTCCTAGGCAACTAAGTATAAAATTACATCATTTTAAGCTCAGTTAGAAGCATTTTAAGAGTACATAACCTATCATAAGCCTTTCCACTCCATGCATGCAAGTTTAGAGTGTCCCATTGGAGATCAAGCTTGAGAATTCTCTAATTCCTTTGGGCTTTCATGGGATAGTGTAAGATCAGATTACCAAGGTATGTAGGGTTGTAATGAAAGTCTCTCTTCACTCTCATGCCCCAATTTCCCTCTATGCTCATGAAAATAAGTATGAAAGTAAATTTGATGATATTATGGTGTTTTAAGCCAAATTTCATAGAATTATCTTTGATTTGACTATGCGTCAATTCCCTTGGTGTTCAAAATGTTGTTTTAAGATCTATGGGCATATTTTATTTTTAAATTGATTAAAAATTTTATGATTTCAAAACAAAGTCAATCTATGAAAATTATGCCAAGTTTCATGAAAAGTCAAGTTATGATTCTAGTATGATTTTGATCTTCCTAACCCTAAATTATGAAATTATGACTTATCATATGATTTCTCTTCAGGTGCTCTTTATAGATTTATGAATGTCAAGTATATGAATTTTCTACAAGTATGCATGTTCTTCATGATTTATGAGTTTATGACTTTTGATCGACTCACTGGTCCTTATTCATTGCTAATCATGTATTTGAAGTATTATCAAGTATGTTATCATTTATTTGGTAATGAACTTCATGAATGATTTCAGGATTATGATATGAGCCAGATGTGCATGTTTTTAGAAGCAATGTCTAGCACCGAGTAGACCCGGCATTAAGGTAAACCACGTGGTCTCAAAACTACATGCCACCATAGGTATATGTATTCAAGGATTCCCCCCTTGTGATATCACATAATGCACATCCCTTGTCTAGCAAGCCTGGGATGGCTCTGCCCACCTAAGCAAGATAGTTGGGGCATCATGTAGGCTCCATCATGATGGTGCCAGTTAAGATAAGTTCTCCTATTTATCCTTATGATTTATGCATTGTCATGTTATGTTACTTTTGCTCATTTTATGTTTTAGAAGGTTTCTCTTATAACTATGATTATGACTAGGTTATGAATGGTTTGAGAACATTGAGCTCTCTTATTTGTATTATGATGTTTACAACATGTTCATTCTGTCCTACTCTTATGAACTCTTATGTATTTTTAACTGTCCGCTCTATGTTGCATCATTCCGTGATACAGGTTCGAGGGATTAGTCTCAGTAGCATCATTAGTCCTCATTTTCCCCTCAAGCCTGTTTAGCCAGTATTGGTGAGTTATAATTCTTCGAGCACATTCCATTATCCATTTATATGTTATTTCAGTTACAAACTTTTGTTGAGCTAGTAAGGGATGTTATCCTATCATCTCATCAGTTATGTTAGAGGCTTTTCAAAGAATATATATTAAAATCATCTTTTCAGTGTTGATTCTATTTTAGATTGATATGTATGAAGTCTTCTGCTTAAGAATGTTTTATTTTTATCAGTTTCCACTTTTATATGCTCTTAGCCACTATGTTCATGCCATAGGTCGACTTGGATCTTCTTAGGGTTCCTTATCCCGTATCTCTATTTGGGCCTATATTCGGGTCATGACAAACTTGGTATCAGAGCATTAGGTTTTGAAGTGTCCTAGGGTGTCTGAAAGTCGCGTTAAGTAGAGTCTTTTTCATGAGTGTGAAGTGCGCCACACTTATGATAAAGAGGCTATTAATTATTTTTAGGAAATTTCCCTTCTTTCGTGATCTATATCATGTGATGAAATGTCTCTCTATCCTTCTAAATCATGCAATATGCATTTTCAAAATCATGTCTCCTAGATGGGTTATTGGAAGAAGAAACGAAAATGGAAATGGCCATGAGAATGGCAATGGAGATGGGCTCCAGCACGCCCCACCAGTTCCCCAGGATCATGTGCCCGAGCTGGTTGCCCATACAGAGTTTAGGGCAGTCTTCCAGATGTTGGAACAGGCATTGGCCGCTAGGTAAACCAACTGGCGGTAGAGCATGTGCCCTAGAATCGGAATGCGGCAACGGCATGAGTCTGGGAGTTTCTTAGGATAAATCCTCCAGAGTTCCTCGGATCGAAGCTAGGCGAGGAACCACACGAGTTTATTGGTGAGATCTAGAAGATCACCCAGATTATGGGGTGATAGGGGAGGAGTGTGCAGACCTAGCCCCTTATCATCTAAAAAGGGTTGCCCATATCTGGTTTAGAGAGTGGAAGGATAAAAGCGCAGTTGAAGCAGGTCCCATAGGTTAGGATGAGTTCGTTACCGCATTCCTATATTGGTTCTTCCCCATGAGATTAATAAGATCAAGGCAGCCGAGTTTATAAATCTGAGATGGGATAATATAAGAGTCCAGGAGTATGCTTTAGAGTTCACCCTCTTATCAAACTATGCAACAAAGATTGTGGCTGATTAGAGAGCTTGGGTAAGTTGGTTTGTGCATGGAGTAGCAAACTACCTGGTCAAGGATTATAGGACTGCTATGCGTCATCAGGACATCAATTTTCCTCGATTGGTTTTTGTTACACCCCGTAAGATTCCCGGCATCTAGATGGCCTACTCGCACGTTAGTTAAGCATATTTGAAAGTCACATGTGCTAGGAAAAGGCCCGGGAAAAGATCGGACGAAAATCCTGTCGAACCACCGCGGAAGGCGCCAGGGCAGAGCCCCTCCGCGTTGGCGCCGTGTCACGGAGGCGGGGCCACAGGGTTGGCTCCGTGACACGTTGGGCCTGTCCAGGCCCAAGTATATAAGCCCCTACTTCGGTTTATTGTGATATAAACTTAAGATAATTTCCAGAATCGTAGGAGAGGAAAGAGGGACGAAGAGGAGATATAAATAATCATTTCATTACGCTGCCAAACGTAGTCTAAACTCAAATTAACCTCTGGTACCGAGGTATTTAGCAGCAGGGAGCATTCCTACGGATTTTGTTTCGCGAAATACGGCCGACGAATCGTCGAGCTACCGGACTAAGGTAAGTAGAATT
>JACEIK010004895.1:24991-92638 GCA_018107945.1 Datura stramonium
GATGTACAGTATGGGTAGGTCGGGGCCCTGTCCCGATCATTTCTATTGTTACTCATAGAGGCTTGCAGATTGTATATTTATCTCCCTGTGGTTAGTTGAGTCGGTCGTGTGAGGCCATGCAGTTGTATAGTGTGGCAAGAATCACATAGGGGAGTGCTTGATTGGATTAGATATCTTTTTTGGGTGTGGTAGACCAAGGAATAGGCTCCGAGAGTGTCCGTTGGCCAGACAGGGTGATGATAGGGGGCCGTTCTCAAGCTACCAATTCAGCAGCAGCACCAACACGCCTAGCTCAGCAGGATGCATCCACCAGTGGAGGTAGTGGTCAGTGCCAGAACAGGTTTTATTCCCTCACATCTCATCAAGAGAAGGAGACTTCACTAGATGTGGTTATTGATATGTTGCAAGTATTCCACGTTGATGTATATGAATTGTTAGACCTATAGGCTACTTTATCTTTTCTGACGCCCTATGTTGCTAGTAGTTTCGGAGTCAGTCTCAAAATCCTATCAGAACCCTTCTTAGTCTCCACTCCAGTAGGTGATTCAGTTATATCTCGAAGGGTATACAAAAATTAGCCGATCACATTCCTTCAGAAAATCACCTTAGCAGATTTAGTAGAGCTATCCCTGATAGATTTTGATGTTATCTTTGGCATGGACTGGTTACATGCATGTTATGCCTCAGTAAATTGTAGAACCTGTGCGGTAAAGTTTCGATTTCCTGGTGCGCCAGTCCTAGAGTGGAAGTGTAGTTTAGTTGTACCTGTAGGTCATTTCGTTTCCTACCTTAAGGCTATAAAAATGATCTCTAAATGTGGAATGTACCATCTAGTTAAGGTTAAGGATTCTATATCTAAAACCCCGACTATCCAATTAGTTCGTATAGTATGCAAATATCTAGATATGCTTCTAGATGATTTATCGGGAATTCCTCCCAAGAGGGAGATCGATTTTTGTATTGGTGTTCTTCCCGACACACAACTTATATTTATTCCTCCTTACATAATGGCTCCAACTGAGCTAAAGGAGTTGAAAGAGTAGTTGAAGGATCTCTTAGACAAAGGTTTCATTAGACCTAGGAAATCCATGTGGGGTGCACTAGTACTTTTTGTCCAAACGAAGGATTGTTCCCTCAAGATGTGCATTGACTATTGGAAGTTAAACAAGGTCACCATCAAGAATAGTTATCTCCTCCTTACAATTGATGACTTGTTTCACCAGGTTTAGGTTGCCAAGTGTTTTTCAAAGATAGACCTCAAATCCGGGTATCATCAGCTGGGGGTTAGAGATAGTGACATCCCAAAGACAGTCTTCAAGACATGGGATGGTACTATGAGTTTGTAGTAATGTCTTCTAGACTAATGAATGCTCCTGCGACATTTATTAATTTGATGAACAAGGTGTTCAAGCCATATTTATACATGTTCATGATTGTTTTTATAGATGACATTCTCATATACTCTCGGAGCGAGGAGGAGCATGCCACTCATTTGAGGGGTCCACAACTGATTGGCACCAAAGNGTTCAAGCCATATTTATACATGTTCATGATTGTTTTTATAGATGACATTCTCATATACTCTCGGAGCGAGGAGGAGCATGCCACTCATTTGAGGGTGGTGCTACAATATCTTAATGATCACCAGCTATATGATATATTCAGCAAGTGTGAGTTTTTGTTAAACTCGATACCATTTTTGGGTCATGTGGTTTCAAGAGAGGGTGTACATGTGGACTCTCAAATGATTGAAGTTGTGAAGAATTAGCCTAGACCAGTGAGCCCGTCGAATATTAGGAGTTTCCTGGGCTTGGCTTGTTACTACAGGAGGTTTATGGAAGGATTTTGATCTATTGCAGCACCACTGACTATGCTGACCCTAAATAAAGTAAAGTTTCAATTGTTAGAGGCCTGTGAGAAGAGATTTCAAGAGTTAAAGACTCAACTCACTTGATCACTAGTGTTGACTCTACCAGAGGGCGCCGATGGGTTTGTTCTATGTTGTGATGCCTCAAGGATTAGCCTTGGTTGTGTATTAATGCAGCACAATAAGGTTATAGCCTATGTTTCTAGGTAGCTGAAAGTCCATAAAAAAGAACTATCCAACTCACGACCTCAAGTTGGCAGCAGTAGTACTTGCCTTGAAAAGTTGGAGACACTATTTGTACGGGTTTCATGTGGATGCTTTTGTGGACCACAAAAATGTACCGTACGTGTTTACCCAGAATGATCTAAATCTATTTCAAAGAAGGTTGTTGGAGCTTCTTAATTATTATGATATGAGTGTCCTTTATCATCCTGGCAAGGTCAATGTAGTGTAACACGCTCTTAGCAGGCTTTCTATAGAGTTTGTCCCATGTAGATGAGGAGAGGAAAGAGTTAGTGAAGGATGTGCATCGGCTTGCACGACTAGGAGTTCATCTTGTTTACTTGACAGATGGTGGTATCATTATTAAGAATGGATCAGAATCTTCCTTGGTGTTCAATGTAAAGTCTAGGAAAGATGAGGATCCTATTTTGGTAAAATTGAAGGAAGCTATTAAGAATCAGAAGGTCGAGGTTTTCTCCCAAGGGGGAGATGGTGTACTACGATATCAGGGTCGTTTGTGTGTTCGGGGAGTTGATGACTTGAGGGAGTATGTGTTTCATGAGGCTCATGGTTCTACATATTCTATACATCCAGGTGCTACCAAGATGTACCATGACCTATGAAAAGTCTATTGGTGGAATGGCATGAAGAAGGACATAGCAGAGTGTGTGGAAAAATGTCCGAATTTTTAATAGGTGATAGTTGAGCATCAAATACCTCGAGGTGCGATTCAAGATATTACTATCCCTAGTTGAAAGTGGGAGCAAATCAATCTAGACTTCATTAATGGTTTCCTCATACTCGTCGACAGTATGACTCCATATGGGTGATTGTGGATGGGTTTACTAAGGCAGCTCATTCTCTACCGGTCAAGACTACCAAATAAGTGGAAAATTATGCTAAATAGTATATTTGAGAGTTAGTGTGATTGCATGGAGTGCCCTTGTCCATCATATAAGATAGGTACTTATTATACCTCCTAGTTTTGGAGATTGTTTCAAAAGGGACATGGAACTCAAGTAAAGCTTAGTACAACTTTTCACACGTAAAAGATGGTCAGGCTGGACGGACCATTTAGAAACTTGAGGATATGTTGAGAGCATGTGTCATTGATTTCAAGAGAAGCTGTGATGGTCATTTACCTCTCATTGAATTTGCATATAACAACAGTTACCCTTCCAGCATTAAAATGGCTCTGTTAAAGGCTCTTTATGGGCGGAGATGTAGGTCACCTATATTTTGTTTCGAAGTCAGTGAAGCTACGTTTATAGGACTAGATTCAGTTCATGAGGCTATAGAGAAGGTTCAACTTATACGAAAAAGGTTGAAAACAACTCATAGTCACCAAAAGTAAGCGGATGTGAGGAGGAGAGAACTTTAGTTTGAAGTTGATGATTCGGTGTTTTTGAAGGTGTCTCCCATGAAGGGAGTGATGAGGTTCAGAAAGAAGGGTAAACTTAGTCCCTAGTATGTTGGCCCGTACAGGATTTTTAGAGGTGTTGACAAGGTGGCTTACGAGTAGAAGTTTCCCTCAGAATTGGCTTCAGTACATCTAGTTTTCCATGTGACGCTTTTAAATAAGTGCATGGGTAATCCAACACTGGTTATTCTTGTGGAGAATGTAGGTATGAAGCAGAGTCTTAGATAAGAAGAGGTTTCGGTTGAAATACTTAATTGTTAGGTTTGGAAGCTAAGAAACAAAGAAGTAGCTTCAGTAAAGGTTTTCTGGATAAATTAGCTTGTTGAGGGGGCTACGAGGGAAGCTAAAGCGGATATGAGGCTAAATACCCACATCTATTCCCTTCCGATTCAGTTCCATCTTTAGGTATTAGTTTCGTCCTTACTACACTATTTAATTTCATGCTCAGTTCATGTGTGTTAGTTTCTTTCGCGTTAATGTATGTATGTGTGATTCATGAATTTTATTCAGTCATATGTTTCAGTTCAGAGTCAGTCACTCCATTAATTTTCAGCTTCAGTTGTTCTGTATTTCGGATGGAAGGTTTCTCCTTAGTGATTCAATATGTTTACCCTACATTTGAGGATGAATGTTCCCAAGGGGGAGATATTGTAATACCCCAGAAGTGCGGAAGACTAGATTCAAGATTTGGGAATGTTATCAGTAGAAAATGCTTGAAAATGACTCATAATGACTCATTGTATGAGTCGTGGGAAGGAAGGATGAATCATAAGAGGAGTCGTGAAGAAGACCTGGAGTCTAGGGTTTAGCCCACGAGTCATGGTATGGGGGTCTGCCACATGGTCAGGGTCATTGGGAAGATATGGGGATGCTTGACTTTGAAAAGCATGAGTCGTTGTACGACTCTTTGTGAGAGATGATCAGTCATGAGAAGGTTCTTAAGTTGGGGAAAGTTCTATGCAAGGAGGAGAAGTCGCGAGTGATGTTAGTACCCGTGGTACGAAACCATGAGTCGTGGGTTGTAACCGCAGGTGGCATAAGGTATTAGTGACAAATGGTTCCAACCACTCATGGGATGATGGAACGAGTCATTGCATGATCCATGGGGAAATTCCAAGTTAGATTAGAGACTAAGGAAGTAGCAACGACAGATCTCACCACGAGTTGTGGGATCAGGGCACAACTTGTGAGATGAGTCATGACCCCTGCTAGTGTATTTTCCTTGCAAAGTTAGTAAGGGTAAATCCATAATTCCTAAGCCACTAACTCCTAAACTACGTCATTTAATATAAATTAGAAAGGTTTTAAGAGTACTTAACCTATCATAAGCCTTTCCATTTCATGCATGCATGTTTTGAGTGTCCCATTGGAGATCAAGATTGAGAATTCCCCAATTTCTTTGGGCTTTCAAGGGAGAGTGTAAGATCAGATTACCAAGGTATGTAGGGTCATGAATGAATGTCCCTCTTCACTCTCATGCCCCAATTTCCCTCTATGTTCATGAATTCAAGTATTAAAGTATATTTGATGATATTGTAGGGTTTTAAGCCAAAATTCGTGGAATTCTCTTCATTCCATGCATGCAAGTTTAGAGTGTCCCATTGGAGATCAAGCTTTAGAATTTCCCAATTCCTTTAGGCTTTCGAGGGAGAGTGTAAGATCGGATTACCATGGTATGTAGGGTCGTGAATGAATGTCCCTCTTCACCCTCTTAACCCAATTTCCCTCTATATTCATGAATTCAAGTATTAAAGTATATTTGATGATATTTTAGGGTTTAAAGCCAAAATTACGGGTCAATTCCCTTCATTTTATGAATGTTGTTTTAAGATCTATGGGTAGATTTTATATTTAAATTAATAATAATTTTTATGATTTCAAATCCAAGTCAATATATTCCCAATTATGCCATGTTTAATGAAAAGTCCAGTTATAATTCTAGTATGAATTTAATCTTCCTAAATTATGAAATTATGAAATTATGACTTATGATATGATTTCTCTTTAAGTACACTTCATGGATTTATGAATGTCAAGGATATGAATTTTCTACAAGTGTGCATGTTCATCATGATTTATTAATTTATGACTTTTGGCTGACTCACGGGCCCTTATTCATGGCTAATCATGTATTTCAAGTATGATACAGCATGTTATGATTTATTTGTCCATGAACTTCATGAATAATTTCTCAATTATGATTTGAGCCTCATGTGAATGTTTTTAGGTGCAATGTCTAGCACCGAGTAGACCGACATTAAAAAAATCCCCATGGTCTCAAAATTATGTGCCACCATAGGTATATGTATTCATGGGTTTCCCCCTTGTGATATCACATCATGCACGTCTCTTGCCTGGAAAGCCTAGGATGAGTGCCCACCTGAGCGAGATAGTTGGGGCATCATGTAAGCTCCATCATGATGGTGTCAATTAAGACGAGTTCTCCCATTGGTCCTCAAGCTTTATACATTGTCATGTTAAGTTACCTTGGCTCAAGTTATTTTTATAAGGTTTCTCTTATGACTATGATTATGACTAGATAATGAATGGTTTGAAAACCTTACGACCTCATGTTTGTATTATGATGTTTACTACATGTTCATGCTATCCTACTCTTATGAGGTCTTATGTATTTTTAACTGTCCTTTTAACTTACCTTTCATACTCACTACATTCCAAGTAATAACCGCTTGCTCTATGATGTATCGTTCCATGATACAGGTCCGAGGAATCAGTCTCCACCACATCATTATCCCTCAGGCATATTTAGCCAGTGTTGGTGAGTCCTCATCCTTCGAGGACTTTCAGTTATACATTGATATGTTATTTTAGTTACAAACTTTTGTCGAGCTAGTTGGGGCTATTGTCTTATCATCTCATTGGTTATGTTAGAGGCTTTTCAGACAATATATAGTAAACTAGCTTATCAATGGTTATTCTATTTTAGTTTGATATGTATGTAGACTTCTACTTAAGAATGTCTTATTTTGATTAGTTTCAACTTTTTGTATGCTCTTAACCGCTATGTTCATGCCATGTGTCGATTTGGAGCCTCTAGGGGTTCCTAGTCCCATATCTCTATCTGAGACTATGTTTGGATCGTGACAAACATGGTATTAGAGTATTAGGTTTTCAAGTGTCCTAGGTTTTCTGAAAGTCGTGTAAGTAGAATCTTTTTCATGTGTGTGAAGCGTGCCACACGTATGACAAAGAGGCTATGAAATGTTTTAGGAAATTTCCCTTCTTTCATGATTTATGCCATGCGATGAAATGTCACTCTATCCTTATAACTTGTGCAATATGCAATTGCTGAATCATGCCTCCTTCCTAGGTTAGTGGAAGAAGAAATGGAAATGAAAATGGCCATGAGAATGGCAATGGGGCTGGGCACCAATAGGCCCCACCAGGCCTAGAGGATCATGTGCCCGAACACATAGGGAGTGCTTGATTGGATCAGATATCTCTTTTGGGTGTGGTATACCCGGGCATAGGCTTCGGGAGTATCCGGTTTCTAGAAAGGATGATGATAGGGGTCGTGCTCAAGAGACTAGTTAAACAGAAGCACCAGCACACCCTTCTTTGTAGGGTGCATCCACCAGTACTTTTTTTCCGAAAGAAGGATAGTTCCCTCTGGATGTGCATTGACTATCGTTAATTGAACAATGTCACCATAAAGAAGAGGTATCCCCTCCCTAGTATTGATGACTTGTTTGACCAGCTTTAGGTTGCAAAGTGTTTTTCAATGACAGAACTAAGATACAGATATCACTAGCTCAGGGTTAGAGAGAGTGAAATCCCAAAGACAGCCTCCTGGACTTAATATGGTCACTATGAGTTTTTAGTTATGTCTTCTTGACTAATGAATGCTCCTGCAACTTTTATGCATTTGATGAACAAGGTTTTCAAGCCATATTTTGTCATCTTCGTGATTGTTTTTATGAATGACATTCTCATATACTCTAGGAGTGAGGAAGAGCATGCTGCTCATTTATGGGTAGTGCTACAGACTCTTAAGGATCGCCAGCTTTATGCCAAATTCAGGAAGTATGAGTTTTGGTTAAACTCGGTTGCATTTTTTGGCCATGTGGTGTCAAGCAAGGGTGTACAGGTGGACTCTCAAAATATAAAAGTTGTGAAGAATTGGCCTAGACTAGAGAGTCCGTCGGATTTTAGGAGTTTCTTATGCTTGGCTAGCCACTACAGTAGGTTTGTGAAAGGATTTTCATCCATTGCAGCACCGTTGACTAAGTTGACCTAGAAGAAAGTACAATTTTAATGGTCAGAGGCTTGTGAGAAGAGCTTCCAAGAGTGCAAGAATCGACTCACCTCATCACCAACGTTGAATCTACCTGAGGGTACCGATGGCTTTGTGGTACATTGTGATTCCTCAAGGATCGGTCTTCGTTGTGTATTTATGTAGCACGGTAAGGTTATAGCCTGTGCTCCCAGGCAACTGAAAATCCATGAAAAGAATTATCCAACTCACGACCTTGAGTTGGCAGTGGTAATATTTTCCTTGAAGATCTGAAGACATTATCAGTACTTGTTCATGAGGAGGGTGTTGCCGTTTGAAACACCTCACACATCACATCATGTCACTGCCATGTCCAGTGCTGCGCCACATGCCTCATCGAGCGGGTAGAGGGCTGCTATGCGCCTGCCATCGTGCTTGGGAAAGCCCGCGTCGTGCATTCCAATGCGAAGGAGAAG
Organism: Datura stramonium; assembly: GCA_018107945.1. Lineage (NCBI taxonomy): Eukaryota > Viridiplantae > Streptophyta > Magnoliopsida > Solanales > Solanaceae > Datura > Datura stramonium. Next base: position 33,211 of record JACEIK010004895.1, read on the forward strand.
GGGCGCCTCGTTCCTGGCCATGGCCCATGACAGCTGGCACACCGCACCTGGCCTTGCGCCAGTGTGCTGCTGCCTCGCACGGTTGTGTGCCATCCTAGTGCTAACTTCAATCCTTGCATCATTCACTCCAACTTTTTCACACTTGATAAAAAAGCCTTAAATACATTCAAATCCATCATTTTTCTCCCTAAAAACATCTAATCACTTGTGTTAGCTATTTTCACAAATATATAACAAAACACATGCAAACACACATAATATGTTCTCAAAACATAGTTAAGTACGGGCAAAAATATGTCTATGAAGTGCATAAATACGCCCTTCATCATCACCCCGCACTTAAACTATTGTTCTTCCTCGAACAATATACTACTTCCTTTCTCACATTTAAGCACAAAATTCATCCTACGAACAGGTCTACTTGCACTTAGGATCATGAGTCAAATCAATGAAGTTCAAACAATTCACTCGCATGCATATAGGATCAACATTAGAATGTCTAAGTTTGAAATCACTTATCTTTTGAAAACTAACTCATCAAGACATATTTTGGGCCAACATGAATTATATGCAATTTTTGCAATCAAGATTTATAAAAGTCTTACCACTGTGTCCCTCACAATTTGGAGAAATTCCTGTTCTCACACACGATATAGAATAAGATTAACTTGGGCATAAATATAACAAAATACACTCACTCTCCCAAAAAACTCAACATACATGCAAACGACGACCCATAGGCTTTCCCTTAGAATAATACTCCGCTAATATAGAATTATGAATCAAGGATAAATTAGGACTTTAATCTGGTTGTAATGTAGGCTAAGGGATGGGTAGGAACTATTTGTCCAAGATATTTGACCTTTAACCACCTAATCACTTTAATACTTCACAACACCTTGATTTTTAGCTCATTCTTTATTAACAAATTTTCTCCTTATATACACTCTTTTTTCTTTTCAATTTTCAACTTAGGTGACTAGTGAGGATTTTCTTATTATCATTGAGCTCATTCACATTTTTTATATCTTCGATTTTGCAAAAGCTCTTTATTTTTGTTTTCCCACTAACAATGCCCTCCTTGTTTAGCAAAAATTTCACCTCTTTCTTTTTCTTCAAATTAACCAAACTTTATCTTTTCCCTTCACTTCTCCAATTATGCTCCTTTCCTACATTTTTTTTTTCATTGGAGTGCTCTAGGAGTTATTCAGATCAAATACAAGTCAATAGAACAAAGAGATTTAAGCTTGCAATATGGCTATCAAAGAATAGGCTAAGGCTCATCATGGTGAACTAGGATAATTACAATGAAGGTAGGTAAAATAGGATAAAAATAGCAATGCTCCACTAAAGAAACGCCTATATTACTTCCCTAAAATAGGATAAAAATGGCAAGTTCTAGACATCCAAATTTCAAGCATGGAGTATGTAAAAATTCTTTACTCACACATTTTAGGCACAGATGGTCTAACGATGGAAATCAAGATCACATAATCACATATATTCATATTGCATGCATAACATAATTAAGCCCATTTTTTCAAGTACAAGAGTAAAGTTTCCAAAAAGACTAAGTGTTTCTGCCTTTTTGCATGCATTTTTAAGTTAATTTAGTAAAGTCTCAATGATACCTAAAAAGTAAACACTAACATTAAATAGGGTCCAAAGTTTTGAACCTTCCTAATGACTAATTTATTCAAGACAGTCGTCATCCATCGATCATCGGGCAAAGTCAGGACTCAATGACTAAAAATAAAAAAAATCTAGACTCTGTAGTCGGTTCTAAGGGACTATCCATCAGAAAAGTATCGAAAACAAAAACTGGAGGAACCCAACATAAATAAAATAAATAAACTACTACACACAATTAAGCATGCAAGATAGATCATAAATCCCAAAAAATAATATAGGCCTACCATGTGCAAATTTAGAAATTAAAAAATCCATTATATTATGAAGTTCACTTCACACCTCACATAGTGGTTTACATTGTCCCGGTGCTCTAAAACCTGAAGCATAAAATGATAGAGTGAAGAAGAAACTCCCTGGGCCTCTAATCCTCATTTTCTATGGAGGCAACTGCAACTTCCCCATTTCACAGAATCTTCCTCATCATCATCACTAGACTCTATCTCCGAGTCTCTCTTTCCATCCCATCCTCCGTAGCAACAGCATAATCAAAAGGCTCCTTGTTTCACAGCCCAAGCTTGTGCAAGGTCTAGGCGGTGCTCACTTGGAGGGTAGTCTATGTTAAGCTGTTTAGATTGCTCCTCAGTCACACCATTCATCCTCAGCTGGAGCATTTGCATTCCTTATAAGTGGCTCAACATGTTGTCAATTCGCACATTGTTCTCATTGACAGTAAGGACCGGACTGTTTATACCCTTGGGTTCCTTGGTTTTTATTAAAATCAACCCCTCTAGGATCATAAGTAGGTCTATAGTCTTCCTCCCCACCTCAATGTCGTTCCCCGCAAAAATTTGGTCAATAGACCCCACAAATCTGATGTTTTGCCCTTTTTAACCCTTTCTCTTTTCAACACATTTTAATGAGCACCCCTAAATTATTTGACATTTCTGTCATTAGCATATGTACAAGACACACTCTTTCTCTAGTCACATGGGTACATGTTTACCGGGCACCAAACAAACACATATAATTTACTTTAAACTCATTTCACTACTTAAGTAAGCATATGGAAGGGAAACATGATACCACAAGTTGTTAGGTGCTGAGTCAATCATGCAGCAGTTGAGGCCACACAAAGTAGTGTGTCTAATATTCCTATAAGAGGTTTCTTCACTAAGTCAACAAAGGGTTGTGGATTGATGAGCCCGCAGAATTAATGCAGATTCGTACAAAATGTCTGATGGCTCTTTAAGAACCGGAATGTCGAACCACGGTCAGAATACAGGTGAAACCTTCCAGATGTTAATTTACTACCACTACAACAGTGAGACAACAGTGTAAAGAAAAGTTGTTTGTTTTGAGAATTATATTTTTTATACTAAACTAAGCTAATTATACAATTAGTGCCCTTTATGGATGAGAGCATACTGGGGGCTACAGAGACATGTGAAGAAACGAACTATCAATATACGTGGTTTATCTTCTTCCTCCGGTTGCTAGTCGGAACTACTGCCTATGGATTAAAACTCTCGTATTTAACCCAACTTAAGAATCATGAACCTTCCACCTACATTTTCGTGATAAGAAGGAATTCAGAAGTTCTAGCTCTACAAAACAGTTTGCTAGTATCGACTTTTCGGGTATATTTCTGTCCCGAATTAGATCAATTCAATTTTCCCAAACCAAGAAAAGATCATATCCTATTAATTCACAACTTTCAATTTCTTGCCCTCTCGGGTGAAACGAGACTTTTGGATTTACACTAACATTGGCGAGATATTAATGTAGTAAGAACAAAATTAAATAGAACAACAATGGAAGAAAAGAAAATAAACCAGCAATCAATAGTACATTTCAACACAAGTTCTTAACCTCAGCAAGAAGGATTAGCCACTCATTTGTGGATTAAACATCATTAAACAAGTGTTAATCATACAAACAATTGAAAGGAAGAAGAAAGAGATGGAGAAAAACCTAAATTTCTAATACCAAAACTGCGTAATAGTTCTTATCACCAAGTCAAGAATAATTGAAAATGCCCTAAGTGTTCTATTTATACTAGGATAAATTTTTGGAATAACGAGCAACGTGTCACGGAGTGCATCACGTTTGCCTCCAGACACGGTGCAAGCCTTGAAGCCCTCTGAGTTGTCCGCCCGGGTAATTGCTTCCAGTGGCACCGGCGTGCATCGCGGGCCGCCGCGTGCACGGTGCAATCGCGGACCCTCTCTGGAAATGCAAAGTCTGGAGAATTCACTCCCAACGTGGCACGGCACGATCGCGAACCCTCAGGAGTTATTAGTTTTCATCCCAGGCGAGTGCATCCGTGATGGCAACGTGTGCGGCTCCATCATGAGCCCTTGTGATCCTTGCTTCACCAACCGCTTCCTTGCTCGTTCCCGAGTTCATCTTTGATTTCTTCAACATGTCATTTTTCTTCATTAAAGCATGTTTTTCCTACAAAACAACGCTAATCATGTTGGTTAGTATAAAATCACACTTCCATTACAGATTTACGCGAATGTACACATTATTAGACAAACAAGGCAAACGTTATACATTTGAGTATCGAGTTTGGCATATAAATATGCCCCTTATCCACCTACCCCACACTTAAAATCTTGTTCGTCCTCGAACAATGCTTATACAACTCATGCAGTTGCTATCCCATCATGGCTCTTAGGCTCGACCATCCGAACTACGGTTATACCGATTATGTTCAAAACAAATCATCAAGAGAAACATTACATAGTATCATTATTACAACGACACTTAATAACTCAAGACCTCTAGCACAAGAATCGATTCTCGATATCGGCAAACTCATGTATATTAGCTGACCAAGATATCCGACGAATTTATTCTATCATCAAACATGTGCCCTCCAACAATAGGAGAGATTCCCTGTTTTGTCACATGAACTCTGAGGAAATTCATGTCAGGGTATATATATGCACACAATTTCGCTCACTCTCCCAAATGAATTCACATGCATTGCGTCATGACCCATAAGCTTGCCTCTAGTGTATTACTCCACTAATATATGGATGCGTGATGTAAGATCACGTAGGACTTACTTGGGTTGTAATGCCAAGCTACGGAACTAGTATATACTAGGCTATGCCAATGATAGTAACCAACTTCAATAAGCGCTTTTCACACATCCCATCAACTTCACAAAATTATTTTTCTTCCTTCCTCCTCCTCTTGAAGTTTATCTTTATATTTATCACCCATTTCTTTAACACACCCAGGACTAACGAAGAAAATTAGGTTAAACAACTTTCTTCCCTTCAAATCGGGCCATTACACCCTTTGACTCCTTTTTTTTTTTCTTTCTTTCTCTCTTTTCTTTTTCATCACTTTTCTTTTCTTTTATCACTTCCTCCTTGACACCATGGAAAATTATACATTTCTTATGCGCTTAAGAGCTTGATTTTGTTTAAGGACCATGAAAAGAAGGGGTTCATAGTTCACACCCTTTTCGACAAAGAAAAATCAGAAAAGAAAAATTTATCAAAAAGCTAAGGCTCTTGGGCTGACTAGGGTTAATCTTCAAGGTAGATATGAAAAGAAAACAAAGAAAACTTTTGGTTGACAAAGAAACGCCTACTCCTTTCCTGCCACGACACTTCCTTCATTCCGTTTAAGTACCGTGACAAGTTCTAGACAATCGACAATAGCATGGAATAAACAATTCCTCACTATACACTCGATGCACATGCTCAACTCAAGATGACTTCACAGATTCTTAAATCAGCTAATCAAAGATTCAAAATTAAGCCTCAATCACACCGAATCGAATTCTATGGCTAAGTGTCTTGCATATGTACAAAAATTTGCATGTTTTCTACGAATCATCTTTGCTATATAATTATTATGTACAACATAACAAGGATGTCGAAGCCATAGAATAGCAACATGCATGGGATACAATAACAACTAAAAAAACATTTAAATAAAGGAAAAATTTAAAAATAAAAATAAAAATAAAAACGAACTATAACTACTCCTATCAAACCTTTCCTTAAGACGGTCGTCATCCATCCATCATAGAGAAGGGTCACTATTTACGACTTCGGTTCAATGGACTCTTTTTCGGCAAAAGAACGAAAACAAACTCCGAGGAAACCCAAAGAAAAATAGTTATGAAAAATTTTGAAAAAAATGTCGATGATTTCGGCAAGACTATTTACATACTGGCTACATCATTTCCACAGCACACAACGACAATTTCACAACAATATTTACATCAATGAACATACACATAAACGAGTCAAATTAAAACAAACACGACAAGGCACGGAACATGCGATGATATACACAAAAAGAGCAAATTCAGCACCTAACTACTCCCACCCCACACTTAAAATCAAGACACTGTCCCGGTGTTCAGCCACAATTACAAACGAAGGTGGTTTGTGAAACTCCTTTGATCAGTCAAAGTATTCCCACTTCCTCATCTGGTGCTGCCGCCTCATCTCCCGTATCGAGTCTCCACCGTCATCCTCCTCCGACCCAACGTCGAATCCTCGCGAGCCCGTGTCTCCTCGTCCGTAGGGCGTCATCATCTAATAGGCTCCACAAAGCTGGGCCCACCTGATATAGCGCCCTGGCGTTCTCGCCTAATGGGTAATCTAAGTCGAGCTGCCGGCTCGTCCTCCGTTCTTAGGTCTCCCGCCTATGCGTAGATTGGGCATCTGCATCCGGAACTGGGACATATATTGATCGTCCCGAGCATGTCGCTCGGCCAATGTGAGAACAGGCCCATGAGTGGTGTCGGGTGCCTTTGTTTTTGTGGCGTCAAAGGCACACCGCTCCATCTGGGGATGTAATCCAGGGCCCCTCTGCGACCTCAAGGCCTCTGGAACGTCGTGCAGCCCGCCGAATCCATACACCCGGCCTTAGTGCAATCGGGCCCTCTTTATGGCGGAAATGATCACCGCCCAACATTGATCTCAGCCCTTTCATCAGGGCGTATACCAACATACACGATCCCGGGTCACATCTGTCATGTACCCCCGGAATCAAATAAGACAAACGATCTTAAGCCATGTTCTGGCTTCCCTGTTCATCTGTGCATAGGGCAGCGTCTAAAGTGGTAGCCCCTCTCCTTGTGCCTGCTCCAACGTCTTTGTGGACCTGGCTCCCACATAATGTGCGTCTGATATCCGCATAAGGTGGAGTGATGTTCAGCTGTGGAGTACATGGGCGTCTGTATTTTGCGCCCCTAGGATGGCATTGAGGTGGTGAGGCTCCAATGTGACAATCTTGCCCCTATCTTGATGGTGTGACTCCTCCAATGTCGGGTTCCAATTGGCGTAGAATCCAGATCAAGTGTAGGTTGCACTCCATGGGCTCGTTGAAAATGAAACATAGCCCAACAATGTCAATCCTTTGCACCATCCGTAGAACTCTTGTGCCAATGGTTCTCGTGCAATATGTTCCTCGGGGAAGTATTTGTTCTCTTTGTGCAGTGTACCACTTTCTCCCTCTTCAGTCACCCACCGTGTTCCATATTGGCGGCGCTGGCCGCGTGGAACTGCCGGTGCTGCTGGGACTGCTGCTCCCAGTCTCAATCTTTTTCTCGCGGCGCCTGATGTTGATGCGCCCTTTCCTTTGTCCTGCACACTGGAGCATTGTCTCTTTGTCAAAGAAAACGGACAGTAACAATGTTAGTCAGGTAAACTTAGCTGTTGACTAGGTTGGGTTTTGGCTCGGCCACCCCACACTTAGTCTTTAGCTCACATTATACATTTGGCAAGAACATCTTTATTCTAATTTACAAAAGATACAAAATCTAGAACAACTAAACAAAGAAAAAACACAAACAACATATACCATTGCCTTCTTAAAATTCGACAGTACCGCTCTATGTACTACTCAGACTTCGTACAGCTAATTCCAACATACTATCGATAATCATTTCATTACATGGCATTCAGCTAAAGAAAATAGGAAAAATAAGAATACTCCACAAACTCAAACTAAGCAATTCCCCGATTTTCATGTCATTCGATGAGTTCTTGGAATTTCACCCAATTTGCACCCCCGAGAATTGCATCGTTCCTTAAGCATACACGATAAGCATACACAATACAATTCACCCAACATGCACAACCTACAATTTTTCAACAATTCCTCTTCTCAATTCAACTTTTGAACTTCACAATTGCATCCCTAACAACAATTTAGCACAAAATTCATTTTAAGCACGCAATTAACGAGTTCAGGTACAACGATACTACGAACAACAATAAACAACAACCCAAATGTATTTAAGCTCAATTTTATATCATGGGCATGGATTCTTCTAAGCTGCTACTAAAAATCGAAATTTTGGCTAAAAATCGAAGTTGAGTTCAAGAGCATACCTTTGATTGATACGACGAAAGTTGAGAAATTTTATATCATATGCCGTGACACATTGAGGAGGATTTTTGGGAATTATTATCGCGGAGGGTAGGAGAAAATAGAAATGAGGGGTTTGGGGTTTAAAAGTCAAATCGTGGGTCGCCCGGGTGACCGAGTGTGACCCGAAGCGATTAACACGTCAACGTGTCACGGAGGGTAACACGGAGCATGCCCTCCCGTGACACAGAGCCATCTTGCAGGCATTCTAGAATTTTAAAATTCCGATTTTGCCTTCAACGTGTCACGGAGGGGCAGCCCTCCTCCATGACACGGAACCATCAACCTTGAGCTCACTGTTTTGCCACTTAAAAATAAATTTTTCTTACCTTGTTTTTTCCTTTTGCATTCCTTTGCATTTTCCTCCGTTCAACTTTGTACAACATCTTATCACATGAAATCGGTTAGAACTTCAGTTGGAAAACAGCATAATATTTTCTTTTTCTATTTACACTCTATACTACAAAAAAAATATTAAATAAAAATAAAAATCTTTTTCTTCTTTTTTTCTTTCCTTATGTACGGTTACGATTACATTTCACGGGTTGCCTCCCGTGCAGCGCTGCAGTTTACCGTCTCGTGACGTCATTTGAGCTCGGTCGCTGGGTGAGCGGAGCGTTTTCTCACGACGTCCCCACCCTCATCAAGCAGCTTACCTCTATCCAGGGGCTCTCCCTTTCGTTCTCGTTGTTCAATGCCTTGAGCCGCACTCAGTTGCTCAAGCACGTTGATCAACGAGAGTTCTTCATACACGGCCGGGAATTTGGTGGCCTTGTACACATCAAACACCTCCACTTTGTCGTGTGCTCGCATCGTTAGCTGCCCTGCAGCTACATCTATAAGCGCTTTCCCGGTTGCCAAGAAAGGTCGTCCCAAAATAAATGGGACTTCCGAGTCTGGCTCAAAAGTCCAACACAACAAAATCACCGGGAAGATTAGGGAGCCGACTTTGCACTAGCACGTCCTCCACAATACCGTCTGGTCTTTCTAAGGAACGGTCTGCAAGCTGCAAAATCACCGTTGTAGGTCTAGGACTTCCTAGACCTAACTTCTTGAATACCAAAGTTGGCATCAAGTTAATGCTCGCTCCCAAATCACATAAACCTTCGAGCGGATACTTTGCCCGATTGTCAATTGGTGTGAAGCTCCAGGGATCTTTGAGCTTCGTGGGCAGCGGTTTTGTATCCGGGTGCACTCTCTGTAAGGGCCACCGTGGCATATTCAGTAAGCCTGCTTTTGTTGGCCCACGATGTCCTTTTATGTACTTTGCATATTTGGGCACTCCTGCAAAACATCAACAAGAGGTAAGTTAATGTGTACACCATTTGAGCACCTCCATGAATTTCAAGCACGCCTCCTCCTTGTGCTTCTTTAATCTTTGAGGCAGGGTGGAGGTCTGTCTGGTTCAGCATCCTTGCGTTTCCCCCTCTCTTCATTCTGCTCCCTCTCTGCTTCTGCTACTCCCGACTGTTGAGGTGGTCTTTCGGGTTCCACCTCCCTCAACTGCAAGCCACTCCTCGTGGTCACTGCATTTACCTGCTTGGGGTTGGATCATGTCACTGGGGAGTCCTCCTCTAGGCCTGGTGTGCAGGCTCCAGCAAATTGCCCAAATTGATACTCCGGTGCATGGCTGTTAGCTAAATTGAATATTTTACATCCCAGTGTAATTGACATACGTCCAGCCTGCGGTTGAGCAGCTGGCTGTCGCTGCTTGAACATCTCCTCAACGCTGGGTGATGGATGGTGGAGGAAGGCATTGTTATTTCTGTAGTGTGCTTGATAGTTCTGTGGCCCTCCCTTGATTCCCCTGCATCCCTGACTCGAACTCTGCCCTTGATGGTTGTTGCTACCCCAAGAGAGATTCGAATTTGATTCCTCCAGTTGGAATTGTAGCTATTCCCATACTGCTGGTGATTGCTCCTTTGTGCATTCCCGACAAAGTTCACCGAGTATGGATTTGCTCCACAACCTCATTGGTCTGTTCTGTTGCTCTTTACTTCACACCAAATCGCTCACTGCATTAGCGGGACTTAGAGACTGACTCAAGTTCATGTTGCCGAAGTGGGTGTTCAATTGATTCAAAAGCAGCCATCTATGGCAGCAGCTGTCAAACCCATCCGCTTCTAAGACTCGGCCCTACTTTCCTTGCTCCTCCCCATGAAGGATCGCATTCCACTCGGATTTCCCTGCGAAATATGATTAAGCAAAGTATACAGTCCAGCTGAATAAGTCTTTTCTAAAGCTTGCCCCCAGCTGCCGAATCCAGCAAAATTTTGTGTAGAGTTCCAAACCCTCTATAAAAAGTGTGCACCAGCACATCATTTGACTGATGGTGATGAGGACGAATTCCTCAACAATGATTTAAATCTCCCAAGCGATACTAGATTCTCTCCTTCCCTTTGTTTAAAACTTAGGGTGACTTCTAAGCCTTGCTGTTTTACCGGAGAGGAAGAATCGGATCAAGAACTTTTTCGCGAGATCATCCCATGAGGTGAGAGAGTTTGGTGGCTCAGCTTTCAGCCACCTCTTGGCATCTCCCAAAAGTGAAAATGGGAAAGTGTAAGCCGGACGCAATCTGTTGACACTCCGCGGGGATGTAAGTGTCACTTATCTCAGGAAAATTACGAGAGATGTTGTTGTGGGTCTCGTGAGGGAGACCTGTAAACTGCCCTTGTGTGCAGCAACTGCACCATATTTTGTTTTCAGCTCAGACCTCCTCCTGGCTCAGGTTTGCAGATACTAGAAGTAACATTGCTAGCATGTGGGATTGCCTGTGTGAAACCATTACATTAACTAATTCCTCGGGCACTAATACTACCCGCACGATTGGTGGGATTCTGTGGTTGCTCCATGATATTTTGTCTGAGCAACTGCAACTTCTCTCTAGAGCTTCTCTCCGTTGACGATGAAATTGTCGTTCGGCTCTAAGGATGGATCACCAAACCTTTGTCTCTTGCCGGTGTTCAACAGAATTTAATATTTGCAAAATACAGGCTAAGACCCAAGTTATCCAGCACTAAAATATTCTGAAATAACAAAACTAACACTTAAATTAAAAGTAAAAATGAAAATTTCACCAATTGCCTATTCCCCGGAAACGGCATAAAACTTGATGAGCCCGCAGAGTGTACGGGTCGTACAAAGTAATATAGTGGCTCTGTTTAAGAACCGGAATGTCGAACCCACAGGAATAGGAATACGGGGTGAAACCTTTCAGATGTTAATTACTACCACTACAACAGTGAAGAAAACAGTGTAAAAAGAAAAGTTTCAATTTGTTTTAAGAATTATATTTTTTATACTTCAGCTAAGCTAATTATACAATTGAGTCTTAACTATGGATGAGAGCATCGCGGGCTTACAAAGAACATGTGAAGAAACGAACTATCAATATACGTGGTTATCTTCTTCCTCCGGTTGCTAGTCGGAACCTACTGCCTATGGATTAAAACTCTCGTATTTAGCTTAACCAGAATCATAATCCTTCCACCTACATTTCATGATAAGAAGAATTCAAGTTCTAGCTCTAAAACCGGTTCCACACTTACATTAATACGACTTTCAGGTATATTCTATCCCGAAGGTAAACAATTCCCAATTTTCCCAAACTCAGAACAGATCATATCCTATTAATTCACAACTTTCCAATTTCATTGCCCTCTCGGGTGAAACCGGACTTTTTTAGTTTACACCCCAACATTGGCGGTCTTAATGTAGTAAGAACAAGAATTAAATGAACAACCATGGAAAGAAAATAAACCAGCAATCAATAATTACATTTCAACACAAAGTTCATAACCTCAACCAAGAGGAGAATTAGCCACTCATTTGTGGATTAAGCATCATTAAACAAGTGTTAATCATACAAAATTCAAGGAAGAAAGAGATGGAAAAACCTAAGAATTTCGTCCTCAAAACTGCCTGTAACCACGGTGCTTGCTCCACCAAGTCAGAATAATTAAAAATGCCCCTAAGTGCTCTGTTTATCTAGGGATAAATTTTCCCGGAGTCTTGAGGCAACGTGTCACGGAGTGCATCGCGGGCTGCTTGCCTCCGTGACACGAGTCACTCGCTGTAAGCCCTCTGGATTTGTCCGCCCAGGTATTCTTCCAACGTGGCACGTCATGCAACGCAGAGCTTGCCCAGCGTACCACGATGCAATCGCGGACCGTCTCTGGAAATGCAAAGTGCAGGAGACTTCACTCCCAATGTGGCACGGCTTGATCGCGAACCCTCCTTGGAATTTATTGGGTTTCCATCCCAGGCGAGTGCATCCCGCGATGGCAGCGTGTCACGGCTCCGTACCGGAGCCCTTGTGATCCTTAGCCACCAACCGCTTCCTTGCTCGTTCCCGAGTTCATCTTTGATTTCTTCAACATGTCATTTTCTTCATTAAAAGCATGTTTTTCCTACAAAACAACGCTAATCATGTTGATTAATATAAAATCTGCCGTACAATTTACATGAGAATGCTTATTGAACACGACAAGACAAAGTTATACATTTGATATCGATTTGGCATATAAATATGCCCCTTATCATGGATCAACATTAGATGTCCCAAGTAATCTATTCAAAGCTTTTATTGCAAACTCAATAATTTGACCCCATATTTTAACTTGGTTCAGACTTTCTTTTTTTTTGGCATCAATTTTAGGAATTCTCTCACCATATGCAAGTCACAATCACCCGGTGCATTAAACATACAACCAAGGCCAAAGGTGAGTATTATATCAACCATGTGAGGGAAAATTAGGGACAAGCACAATTTCTATCAATTAAATATCATGTTAATATTTAGATTCCTTATGTTCCTTGAACCATTTTTACCTTCTCTCTCCATGACCCAATGGAACCATATTCTCTCAATGGTGGTGGTGCCATATTAACATTTTCATGCTCATCTTCACTAGGTCTCCTTTGCTTTTTGACCTGAATTGAAGAAGACACTCCTTTCCCTTTACAACACTTTTGGTGCCATTTGTGGAGGTTTCACAAGAAAAATGATGCACTTCATTGTTTTGGGTGGCTTTGGAATATTTTGATGGATTGATGATGTTTTTTAAGAGAATTTGCATGAGTGAATTTGGAGGGGTGTGGCATGATCTGCAAGAATAAGCTGAAAAAAATTAGGTCTAGGCCTTTTTAAAGTACTCCTTCAAGCCGGAATTTTCATTTTTGCCCTTAAAATTTTTCTGCCTGGACACTGACCCAAGTTACGGCGCTGAACGTGCTAGATCTACTGCACGAGGTTCCCTTGGAAGCACCAACTTTGGTGTGCGTGTGCACTTGGATTCATCAATTTACTATGCATCACGCCTGCTGCTGATGCTATAAGGCTGTGCATCACGCAAAGCTTTGTCGCACTTGTACCTGTGCCTTTTGAACGTATGCTACTTAATTACGAGCAGTAATGTAACGGTGCAACCATTCATGTATCTTCCCCGTTTTCACTATTTAAGCTCAATTTTGTTGAAAATCATGACCTATCACCTGCACACTTGAACAAACACATCAAAACGAAAAATTTATCTTGGGTTGACTACCAAGAAATTCTTGATCTAACGTCATAGCACGACACAGTATATTGATTACTCATACTTCATCAAGAAGATACTTGTGTTACACCTCGTAAATTTTTAACATGTAGATGGCCTATTAACATGTTGGTTAAGAGTTTTGAATGTCATACATGCTAGAAAGGCTAGGAAAGATCGGATAAGAGATTCATCGAACCATCGGGAGCCGGGAAGAGCCCCTCCGCGATGGCAGCGTCTTTCCACAGAGGAGGGCCTCCGCATTGGCGCCGTGTCATGGAGGCCACTGTCCAGGCCCCAAGTATAAAGCCTCCAACCTAGGTTTTAATATTATAATTATTAAAAATTTCCAGAAGCCGAGGGAAAACGGGGAGAATGAAGGTTTCCTTAATATTCGTTGATTGCGCCAGCGTAAACACGGTCAAACTCCGTGCTCCAGATACCGAGGTATTAAGCAACCAGGAGAATTCCTGGTTTAGTTTCGTGAAATTTGGTGGCGAATCTGGCGTGTCGAATTAAGGTAAGTGGAATTGCTCAAATTGATGTCCAATATCTTCTAGCCATAAGTGAGTATTTCTCCTTCTGGACTTTCGAGAAATAAGCGAGTTTTCGATCGTTTTCGATAAGCCAATGTTTGGGCTATATATATATATTGAAAGTGAGATTTTCTTCGAATATTCGCGTATTTAGTTCTAATTGACATATATGAATGCAGTTGGGAGAAATAGAAGAAGTGCTGACCGAGCTACGCTGGTTAGTCGAAATCTGAAGCGAAGGTATGTAAGCTTGTTTCACTTTGGCAAGTTAGTAATCAGTATAGTAAATAGCGTGAACTAGAAGAAAGAATTCGAAGTCAAGTATTAAGTCCAGTATGATTTCAAAAAGCATGTTGTATAATATTATGTTATATTTAGAATAAAAGTTAGTAGAGCAATATCAGACAATCAGATAATATCTCAGATACAGTATAGCTCAGTATGTAGAATTTGACATGAAGAGTTCGGAATAAGAAATCGGAATACGAGATAAGTATTTTTGGATCAAACATGCTTGCTATATGTGATTATAGTTTGTTGAGACCTATTTGTGCTATGAGGAGCACCCTTAGAGCTTCCTTGCCGCCCCAGGGTTAATAGCTGTGGCTCCTCGCCCGCCAGAGGGTGAGAATATGTCACTCAAGTTGTGGCATGTAGATCCTTGATAGGACGAAGATGGGATGCAGCATTCCCCATATTAGGCTGATCAGCACTTAAGCGTGTAAACACCTGTCGAGGCGCTTGCGCCCAAAAGGGGCAGTTTACAGTTCTGAGATACAGATTACAGTTTACGAGATACGGGAGTCCTCGGACTCAGATACAACTACCGTCAGGGGCCCCGGTGCCAGTGCATGCCTAGGGGCCGGTAAAGGTGCTCGTAGTTAGTAGGTGAGTGGAGTGATTTACTTTTGGATGGTTTTGACTCCGGGTAGGTATATAGGTCCGTGTATGTTATATATGTATATATATATGTTGTTTATTAGCTGATAGACAGCAGGTCGCCATTACGACGATGCGCTTCCACCATACCTACGGTACAAATAAGCTATTTTAGAATCCACCGGTCCGGATAGTTTGGATAACTACTGTCCAGATTTCTAGTTATGTTGCTTATATTCAGTTATGTTCAGTTTGCTTTACATGCTTAAAGTGCAAGTGGTACTGACGCCCATTTGGGGGAGCTGCATTACTTGCTGCGGTACCCTATAGGTAGGAGCCCGATCCCTCGTGATCCCTGCTTGATCTCGAGTCATCCCAGTTCCTGTCATCAAGACTTGATTTTTAGAGAGTTTTATATCATTTTCTTTTGTTGTATAGTTCGGGTAGGTCAGGGCCCTGTCCCAGCCAAAGCATCTTATCAGTATTCGTAGGAGCTCAAGATTGTGTATATATCTCCCACAGGTTAGTTATTGCCGATCGTGGCTGGGACCATGCGTATGTTTAGTTGTTTATGTTGACGTGTGGGGCTTTATCCAGTTAGTAGTGGTGACCTTGTCAGTCACGTAGCTTTTTAGCATCTGCTATTTGATTCAGAAGTAACTAGTCAGCATGGTGGTCTCGTTGGCCCGCATAGGCTCCCTTATATTGATATGATTAGGTTATTTGGTTTTTTGTAGAAATTGGCTATAGGCCTAGTCGACGGAGGGTTGTATTTACTGCCACTATAGCCCGTTGATTCCGTGAATCAAGAGTTAGAGCCAGCCAGGCACCAGATGTGCTTAGGCTCAGTAGTCTAGTAGTTTAGGTCCTATTAGGGCACCAGGTGTGAGTCATACCCCCAAGGCGGGCGTGACAAACATGGTATCGAGGAAGCGGTCGTGTCCTAGAGTGCACGAAGCCATGCTAACTGGTCTTTTCTATGGATGTGTTGTGCACCACATACTATAGGAGGAGGCTGCAAGGCATAATAGGATTGTTACTCTTCCTTCATATTCAGTCGTGCCATAGAAGTGCGTGGGTTGAGTTTTAAAACTTATCCTTACACTTTGTTTATAAATTAAAATGGCAGACGGTGACACCTGCCACAGGCAGAGGCTAGATACGGCAGCAGGAGAAGGCTTCCAACAGGATGCCTCAGCTTCATTAGAATCAGCCTGATCTGAGGGCGATATAAGGCATCCCATCACAGCCTTCTCAGCGGTCCCATCTCATCAGGAGCTGCACAAGACGACACCGCCTCGATAGCTCTGGCCACCTACACCATCCGACAGGAAGTTCGCAGTGCAGTAGTTATGCTGGACAAATGATGGCCACTCAGCGCCAGTCAGTGCCACCTATAACAGTAGAGTCGCCCGGTGGATCGGCAGTTCAAGGGTCATGGTATTTATAGCATTAGGTTCCCCACGGTTCATAGGGTCAGATCAGGCGAGAGGACCCCGAGTTTCCCTAGACCAGATGTAGAAAATCTTCCGGGTCATGCATGTGACACCCACAGAATCAGTTAAGATAGTAGTATTCTGGTTGCGAGATATAGCTATGTTATGGTATGAGAGGCAGGAAGGTATCGAGGGAGAGATGTTGCCCCTGCTGACCTGGTCTAGCTTCTTAGAGACATTCCTAGATCTGTTATTGCTACGGGAGATCCGGAAGGCCCGGATGGATCAGTTCCTGCACTTGGAGCAAGGGGCGAGGAGGGTACGAGAATATGCCCTATAGTTTGACTCCTTAGCCCACTTGTCAAACTTTGGGGAAACCATGCCATCTAGAGTCCACTGGTTCATTATGGGTCTGAACCCGAATACATTGAAGCATGCATGACAGCTACGTGGGAAGATATGGACCCTTTGGTGCAGGCCTTTGCCCAGACTATTGGGGGCCTTAGATAGCGGCAACAGGACGATGGCGTATAGGGCTCGGGAGCGGCGCCGCGGATAGATCAGATGAAGTGAGGGAGATTCAGAGAGGACCCAGGCCCCGGTTGTCAAGCAGGCCCTCTAGACCCCCACCTCTAACACAACAGTAGAGGGGTAGATTTATTCATCGAGAGGCAATCAGAGTCGGTGGAAGTTCTCGAGCGATGGATTCACCTCGGCGGAGGAGGGTAGAGCAGAGCAGATAGACACCCCCACCCTTCCCTATTTGCAGCCGACCTCACACTGGAGCTTGTAGATATGGCTCTGAGCTGTTATATGCGGGCAGGAGGGGCACACGATGAGGGTGTCAGGCCGAGGCAAGGTCGCCGAGATAGCCAGGACAGGGGATCAGCGGGGCCACGAGCTCCAGCAGCCTCGATAGGAACGTAGGCCCTCAGGTTCAGTAGGTAGATGCCGAGGTAGATCAGGAGCCTCTAGTTCAGGTACAGGTTCAAGTCATTGCCTATGCATTGCAGACGGGACTAGAGGCATCTCAGATGTGGTAATAGGTATGATGACTTCTTTCTCATACCCTGATTATGTATTGATTGATCCAGGGTGCTATTCACCACATTGCCCCATTTGTTGCTCAAAGTTCCGTGTTGCACCAGAATTGCTACAACAGCCCTTCTCAGTATATACACGTGGTGATTCCATTATAGCTATGAGAATTTATTGAGGTGTACGGTAGGAGTTGTTGATGTCCAGACTGCGGTAAGTCGGGTAGAACTAGAGGTAGTTTATTTTGATGCCATTATGGGTATAGATTGGTTGGTGCCATGCTACGCCAACGTAGAATCATTGTGGACAAGGCGAATCAGTTCCCTTTCTCAAGGGAGCCAGTGCGAGAGTGGAAGGGCAGCACAGCTCGCCACAAGATAGGTTTATTTCCTACCTTCAGGCGAGGAAGTTGATAGATAAGGGATGTATTTACCACCTAGTCAGGGTTCCGTGTTCGGGTAGAGTCGACACTCCAGTCTGTTCAGTGGTTAATGAATTCCCTGATGTATTTCTAGATGAGCTACATGGTATTCCCGAAGGAAATAGATTTTGCAATCGACTTGCTACAAGGCACGCAACCCATATCAATTTCTTCGTATCGTATGGCTTCTGATGAACTTAGAGAATTAAAGGAGCAGCCGAAAATCCTGTTAGATAAGGGCTTTATCGGGCAGTACTTCTCCTTGGGGTGCGCGGTTCTATTTGTGAGAAAAGAAGGACAACTCCTCTGTATGTGTATAGATTACCGGCAGCTGAATAAGGTTACAGTTAAAAAAAAAAAAGAATAAGTATTTTCTTCCCAGAATAGATGATTTGATCGGTTACAGGGGGGCAAGATATTTCTCTAAGATTGAATTGTTGGATATCATCGAGTTCGAGTCCGTAGAGACATTTCAAGACAGGCTTCGGACCGATACGACCACTTTAAATTCATTATTATGTCCTTTAGGCTGACCAGATGCTGGTATTTATGGACCTGATGAACAGTACCTTCGGACCATACCTGGACACATTCGTGATAGTGTTTATCGACGATATTCTGGTGTATTCTCACTACGGCAGACCACCAGGCTCATTTATGGACGGTGCTCTAGATTCTCAGGGACCGTCAGTTGTATGCCATGTTCTCCAAATGTGAGTTATGGTTAAATTTGGTAGCATTTTTGGGGCATATTGTGTCAGATCCTGGTATACAAGTTGACACTTAGAAAATAGAAACAGTCAAAACATGGCCCTAGACACCCTCCGACCCCGAAATCGCGGTTTTCTAAGTTGTACGGATACTACAGAAGATTTGTTGAGGATTCTCACTATAGCGCACCTCTGACTAAGCTGACGCAGAAAGCAGTAAATTTCCAGTGGACAGAGACATGTGGACAGAGTTTCCAAGAATTAAAGCATGAACCCCGGCTCCAGTGTTAGCATTACGAGAAGGAAGGTATAGGGTTATTCGGTGTGAGTGGCAGCCCATCAGTGTGGGTTGGGATGTTGTTGATGCGGCATGGTAAAGTGATTGCGTATGCTTCTAGACGGCAGAGGAAACTCGAAAGAATTATCTACCACGACCTGGAGTTGGTGGCCGTAGTGATCCATGCCTTAAAGATATGGCATTACTTGTATGGCGTCCATGTGGATATTTTCACAGATCATAAGAGCTATGTATATCTTCACTCAGAGGAGTTGATTTTGCGACAGCGTCGCTGGTTAGGTATTGAAAGATTAAAGCATGGACATTACGTATCATCGAGAAAAAGCCAATGTAGTAGCGGATACTCTCATCCGTAAATCGATGGGGAGTTTGGCGTATTGCAGCCGAGCAGCGGGAGTTGGTTAGGGAAATACATCAATTATCCAGTTTAGCCATTTGTGTAGTAAGAGCCAGAGGACAACAACGCGGTAATTCAGGACACCGCCGTGTCGTCATTGGTTGTGGAAACAAAAGAGACGGCAACATGAAGATCTGACCTGGTCCATCTTAAGGATAGAATTCATCAAGGGAAAGCACCAGATTTTCAGGTAACTGAGGATGAAGTGTTGCGATGTAAGGGCCGCCTCTGTGTTCCAGATATTTTAGGGCTTCACATGTGATTATGAGTGAGGGTACATTACGCCCGCTATTCTCTCCACCGAACACGCCAATGTACCATGATATAAAGGAGATCTATTGGTTGCCAGGTATGAAGAGGGAAATAGAATAATTTGTAGCCCAGTGTCCTAACTGCCAACAAGTAAAGGCGAAACACCAGAAACCAGGCAGATTGACTCAGGACATAGTTGTGCCTCTTTTGAAGTGGGCAGCAGTGAATATGGACTTTGTAGCAGGATTACCATTACCGGTATAGACATGATTCAATTTGGATAATTGTTGATAGACTGATGAATTCATCCCATTTCCTGCCAGTAAAAGCTACTTTCTCTGCCGAAGATTGCATGAATTGTCTCGGAATAGTCAGGTCTGTTCCAGTATCTATTATCTCGACAGAGGAGCATAATTTACAGCTAGATTTTTTTAGTCGTTTCAGAGAGGTTTGCAGTGCAGATTAATCTAGGTACAACATTCCACCCTCAAACAGATAGGCAGGCAGAACGTACTATTCAGACTTCAACTCGAAGATATGTTACGGGCGTATGTGTTGGACTTTAGATGCGCGGGATGAACACCTACGCTATTGAGTTTGCGTATAATAATAGTTGTCCACTCAGTTATCCAGATGGCGCCCTTTAATTGTATGGGCCAAAATGTAGATCTTCCAGTCTGGCTGGGTTTGAAATTAGAGTCAGCGCTGATTGGGCTGGAGTATTCATGGAGTCAGAGGGTAAAGCTTATCAGAGACGCCTACTAAGCGCACAGAGCCTCCATAAATTGTATGCTGATGTGCCGGCGTAGAGACCTGGAATTTGATGTGAATGACTGGGTATTTCTAAAAGTATCTCAATGAAAAGGGTGATGAGAATTGGAAAGAGAGGTAGCTCAGTTGATTAGTTGGGCCTTATCAGATTCGTCGAAGAATAGGCCAAGCCTAATATGAGTTGACTTGCCTCAAATTAGAATCCGTTCATCCAGTTCCACGTATCTATGCTAAGAAAGTACATAGGGACCATCAGAATTTTCCCAGTCTAGGATGTCCAGGATACGGAAGAGTGGCCTATGAAGAGGTTCTAGTAGCCATACTAGACAGGCGGTTGGTTGAGAACCAAAGATATTGCGTCTTTCAAGGTGTTATTGGCATAACAGGAACTTCGAGGAGGTGACTTGGGAGGCAGAGGAAGATGAAAATCAGATATCTCCACTTGTTTCAAGCCCTAGTCAGTCAAAGTATGTTAGTATTGTCATTTTAAGCAGTGCCATGTAGTATATGAATAAATGAGATAATCGACTCCAATCTTTTGTACGATGAATGCTATAGTATTGTGTGTAGTACCTGTATTGAACTTTTATGCATTTCAGGTTTTCGAGATAGTCCATATTGCAGGACACTCTGCCAAAACGTTTCTATAGACCAGATTGACTAAGTCGAGAATTCTTAAATATTAGAAGTTTACATTCGAGGCTGAATGTTCTTAAAGGGAAGGATATTACACCTGTAAATTCTCGACATATATGATTAGCTATTCGCTGTTGATTAAGAGTTTTGAATGCCATACATGCTAGGAAAAGGCCAGGAAAACAGATGAGATTCGTCGAACCATCACGAGAGGAGCCAGGGCGAGCCTCTGCGATGGCGTGCCACGGAGGGGAGGCCTCCGCATTGGCACCGTGTCATAGAGGCCCGTATCCAGGCCCAAGTATAAAAGCTTCAACTTCGGTTTAATATTATAATTCATAAAAATTTCCCATAAATGAGGGAAATCAGGGAGAACGAAGGTTCCTTAACAATATTCATCTCATCGATGCGTCAAACATGGTCCAAACTCAAATTAACTCCAATGCAAGAGGTATTAAGTAGCCTGAGAGCATTCCTACAGATTTAGTTTCGTGAAATTTGTGGCGAATCATCGTGCTACCGAATTAAGGTAAGTGGAATTGCTCCAAATTAGTGTCAATATACTCCTATCCCTTATATGATATTTCTCCTTCTGGACTTTCGAAATGGCGAGTTTTCGGCCGTTTTCAATAAGACAAAGTTTGGGCTATATATATATTGAAAGTGATATTTTCTTTCAGAATATTAGCATGTTAGTTCTAATTGACATATGAATGCAGTTGGGAGAAATAGAAGAAGTGCTGACCGAGCTACACCGGTTGGGTGGAAAATCTAAAGTGAAGGTATGTAAAAGCTAATTTCCTTCGGTAAGATAGTAATCCCAGTATAGTAAATAACATGAACTATAGAACAATGAAATCAAAAGTCAGTATTGAGTCAGTATGATTTCCTTAAGCATGTTAATATAATATTATGTTATATTCGAAGAAAAGTTAGTAGGCAATATCGAGCAGGTCAGATAATATCTCAGATACGGAATAGCTCGATTATGAGAGAATCAGTTTAACGAAAGAGTTCAAAATAAGAAATCAGAATACAAATAGTAGTAAAAGATTAGACATGCTTGTTATATATGCAGTGTTTGTTGAGACCTATTTGTGCTATGGGGGCACCCATAGAGCTTCCTTGCTGCCCAAGGGTTAATAGTTGTGTCGAATCGCCCGCTAGAGGGTGAGAATACGTCATTCAAGGAGTGGCATAGATCATGAGTAGGACGAAGATGGGATGCAGCATTCCCATATCAGGCTAATCAGCATAACAGTATAGCTTACCTTTGTCGAGCGCTTGCGCCCAGGCGATTACGGTTACAGTTACAGATTATAGTTTACAGATACAGGAGTCCTCCGGTTTCAGATACAGTTATAGTCGAGACCTGAGTGCCCAAGATGCATACATAGGGGGCATTAAAGGTGCTGCGTAGTTAGTAGGTGAGTGGGTGATTTACTTTTGGATGGTTTTGACCTGGGTAGGGAGTATATGGATTGTGTGTTGGTTGGCACCTTCCGGCTTATGGGGCTGGTATAGGTCCTTGTATGTTATATATGTATATATATATATATGTGTTATTTATTAGCTGATAGCGGTCGCCATGACGGCTGGTATTAACACCTTTACCTATAGTACTGAGTAAACTATTTCAGATTCCACCAGTCAGCAGTTTCAGATACTTCCATACTGTTCAAAATTTCTAGTTATATTGCTTATAATGTTAGTTATGTTATGGTTTCTTAAATACTCGTGCAGTGGTATAACGCCCATTTAATTTGCATTACTTGCACAGGTACCTATAGATGAGAGTCAATCCCTCGTGATCCTCGCCGGTAAGAGTCATCAGCTCCTGTCATCCGGAGATTGATTTTCAGAGGTTTATATCATTTTTCTTTTTGTTGTATAGTTCAGGTAGGTCGAGACCCTATCCTGACCATCTTATCGATATTAGTAGAGGCTTGCAGATTGTGTATATATCTCCTTGTGGTCAGTTGCGCTGGTCGTATTGGGACCGTGCGTATGTTTTAGTTTTTATGTTGGCCGTGTGGGGCTATCCAGTTAGTAGTGGTGACCTTGTCGGTCACGTTGTTGTTTAGCATCTACTATTTGATTCAGAAGTAACTAGTCAGCATGGTGGCCTTATCGGCTTTGCATAGGCTCCCTTATATTGATGTGATTCTGGTTAGCTGGTTCTTTTGTATAGGTGGCTATAGGCTAGTCGGCTGGAGGCTGTATTTATAGCCCGTTATATATTACATTGATTTCGTGAATCAGAGTTAGATCAGCCAAGCACCAGATGTGCTTAGGCTCGGTAGTCTAACGATTCGAGTCCTAATAAGGCTTTGGTGTGATCATACCCCCCAAGGCGGGGCGGGGCAACTTATTGGGACCGTGGTCACATCATGGATGCTTTTTTTACCACGATAACCTGTGACGCCAGAAGATAAAGAAAAACAAAAAATTGGAAATAAAGACTAAAAGTTAAATACACACAATTAATCAAATACCAATTACATATTCCCGATGATGGCGTCTTTTATTTTAAACCATACCTCCTACCAGTATGAAAGGGGCATTGTCAATAAAGAACCCAACTAAGAGGTTAGGGTCGATCCCATAGGAAATATGGAAGGATGTAGAAGAAAGCTAGTGTTTAAGCTTTTAAGTCAATTATTTCCTAAGAGAAAGTTTGTAAAATTAATAAGTAACAATGTTGAAATTGATTGTTTCTCCAAATTAGTTCCAGTAACTAGGTTAAATGTTCCCCATGGATCCTTAACTACTTTGGGTTTTTACACTAGTGATCCATCCCAAACATTGCCCTTGAAGACTGATAACCCAGAGTTCGGTTCAAACGACTAACCAATCCCGACTGAATGACTATACTCAATCACCCGACCAGGTTTTGTGGCGATTGCAAGTGTCGTTAAGCGATTATGTCCCAAATTTAACTATCCTTGACCATAGCACTCAAGTTAATACAATGATCATCAAGATCAAGGCTTTGTTATAATTCTCTTGTCCTAGTCTCTACCTCTTAGACCTAAGCAAGTAGCAATTTGAGGCAGTCACAATATTGTACACCATTGAAAGCGATTAAGTATGAAGGAATATAATACAAGCGTTTAGTATTGGTTTAGAATCTGTCCCGTGCAAACCCTAGTTCGTTAGTCACCATGAACATAACCTAGTTGGTGGTTTTATCCTATCATGTTTATAAGTAACCCAATAACATTCATGAATAAAAACTAAATTAATACTTACAATAATGGTAGGAAGAAACTCACTTGATTATTGAAAACATAAGGAAGAACAACTATACAATCGTATCTCAAAGTATGTCTTATAAAATGTTGCCAGTCAGCAGGAGAAGGGGCGCCTCATGCCCGGCCATGCGCCATTGTAGCTTCCACACCGCGCATGGCCTTATGCCAGTGCGCTGCTTGCGACTTCAGCGTGGCTAGCTGGCGCCGCTCACGCTTGCTGCTTCAATCCTTCAGGTCATTCACTCAACTTTTCACATATGATTAAAAAGCCTTAAATGCATTCAAATCCATCATTTTAACCCTAAAAACATCTAATCACATGCATAAGCTATCTTCACAAATATATAACATAAACACATCCAAACACACATAATTTATTCTCAAAGCATGGTAAGTATGGGCCAAAATATATCTATGAAGTGCGTAAATACGCCCTTAATCAACGGAAAAGGTTAGATAAAGCTCAGAGTCACCAAAAGTATGTAGATGTGAGCGGAGAGATCTTGAGTTTGGGATTGATGATTGGGTACTTTTTAGAATGTGTCTCCTATGAATGGAATGATGAGGTTCGGAAAGAAGGGGAAACATAGTCCCCGATATGTTGTCCTGGATTGTGAGGCGTGTTGACAAGGTGGCTTACGGTTGGAGTTTCTCTTAGAATTTGCTTCAGTACA
Source organism: Datura stramonium (assembly GCA_018107945.1). NCBI lineage: Eukaryota > Viridiplantae > Streptophyta > Magnoliopsida > Solanales > Solanaceae > Datura > Datura stramonium. The sequence continues at coordinate 58,090 of JACEIK010004895.1, forward strand.
TCCATCTTTCTATGTGTCACTTTAAAGTTCATGGGTGATTCGACATTGTTGTTCTGGTGGAGAGCAATGGTATGAAGGATAGCCTTAGCTACGAAGAGGTTGGTTGGAAATGCTTAATCGTCAGGTTTAGAAGGTAAGAAAGCTTTAGTAAAGGTTTGTGTATTAATCGGCATGTTAGGGGAGCTAAGTGGGAAGCCGGAAAGAATATGATGGCTTAATGCCGCATTTATTCCTTCCAGTTTAGTTCTAGCTTGAGGTATTGGTGTCCTCCTTAATACTCTATTTAGTTTTCATGCTCGGTTCATGTGTCCCATTCTTTTATCCCAATATATGTATGTGATTCATAATTTCAGTTCAGTCATAGTTTCAGTGCGGACGTCACTCCATAAGTTTTGGCTTTAGGTGTTCAGTAATTGGGATGATAGGTTTCTCCTTAGTGATTTAGTATGTTTACCTAAATTTGAGGGCCGAATATTCCCACGAGGGAGATATTGTAATACCCTAGAAGTACCTAAGTCTAGACTAAACATTTTGGAGATGTTATTGAAAATAGCGAAAATGACTCATGGTATAAGTCGTAGGAAGGAAGAAGAAATCGTAAGAGGAGTCGTGAACAAGACTTGGAGTCAAGGGTCCAGATTATGAGCCACACCATGAGTCATGGTATGTTTGTATGACTCGTGGTCAGAATCGAGGGGGATGGATAACTGGAAAACATGAGTCGTGGTACGACTCGTTGTGTCATGATCCACACATAGGCCCAGATCGAGATACAGGACAAAGAACCCGAGGCTCCATGTTGACCTTTGAAAGAAAATGAAACTAAAACCATCATAATCAAGAGGTAGTTTAACAAAACAAAGTGAAATTCTGAAAATATCATAATGTCTTATTACATTACACAAGGCTGAAACTGAATACACACTATGTCTGATAAGCATCTACATACTGACGAGTTGATGCGAAACGACCCCAACTAACTCACTAAATACTGAAATTGAAAGAACATAGTTGTAGATAACTTAATATCCTTCAATGATGAGGATTCACCAATACTTGGTAGACAGGTCAAATAGAATAGCAGGACTAATGATACTATTGAGACTGATCCCTCGGACCTGTATCATGAAACAATACAACAATGAGCGTGCGGTCAGTACTTGGAATATAAGTGTGCTAGGTAAGTAAAAATGGACAGTTAAAATACATAGTTCATAGGTAGGACAATAATTCATAAAGTAAATATCATAATGTAAAAATAAGAGGCTCAAAGGTTTTCATTACATTCGCAAATCATTCATATTCACAATCATAAGAGAAAATTTTCATTAAGCATGACAGGCAAAATAGCATAAACATAAAAGTGTATAAATCATGCAGAACAATGAGAGGACTCATCTTAATCGACACCATCATGATAGATTCTTACATGATGTCCCACTATTTCTCCTAAATGGTCGGGACTATGCAGGCTTGCCCGGTGATGTCTCCCAAATTACACCTGATAATGAGATATAAAGCAGTCAATGTCAAATATAGAACCCAACCAGGGTTGGGGTCTAATCCCGAGAATATGATTAGAACTTTAGTTAATGCCTTTAGCTAATACTATTGGCTTACTTATTTCGAGGGGAAAGATTTGAAACACAAAAGTAATGAAAAATATTGAGACTAATAAGTAGATCCTTGATTTAATTTTTGTTGTATTCAATGAGTTAGCTAGGATTGTGTTGCCCATGACTTCATAACCACAAAGGCATTTTTTATGCCGAGTGATCTGTTTGATTCTTAGCATGCAATATCGGTAATCTAACTTTACCCAAATGGTTGGTTCCCAATCTAGATGATTATCAACACTCAACAGTTTTTATGCGGGTGTATACTTAATAAACCCTTACACTTAATATCGGATTAGCTATTTCTGGACAAGGTCATGCTATTGAATGAGGTTGATAGCCTCAAATCTAAGTTGTTACTCTCTTATCCCATTCATTACTCCCTTGATCCAGTAATTAGAGTAAGGAAAATTCCAACATCTGCAACCGTGAAGCAATTAAAACGAAGGAAGAAGCAATACATGCATAAACCCGTACAAGTTTTACTAAGTATTTTTTACCTATGGGTGTTTATTCATCACGATTCTCACAACCCTAGCTATGGGTTTATCTACTCATACTTAAATAATGACAATTATAAATTATGGAAGAAATCATAATTTAAACTTACAATGATTTGTATAAGAAATCATACATAATAGAATTAATAACAAAAGCGAAGAACAATACTCCAATGTTGTTTTAATCCTCAAAAATCAAGAATAAAACTATAAACCTTGTTTCTTGAACCTTGATGGTAATCAAAAACACCCAAAAAGAATGTTCAAAGTCGTCAAAATTGAAATAACTGTAAAATAAAACCAAACAAAATATTTATAGACATGAAACAAATCCTTTCTAATCAACTAGGATTCTAGTGTTGGCAGGTACCACAGTACGTTAGTAGCATGTGTGCCCTTAGAGTGTCCGTTGTTGTAGTCATATTTTTTCCCTCAAACTTTTCTTCTTTCAGCATCTGGCTCCAAATAATGGCTCATTGTGAGATCCTACGAGCCATTTGTCTGGTCCGTTATTTCCTAGCCTCCTAAACATGGTTTCTGATCCTAGAGTTACGGGTGTTTTTTTTTTTTTTTTAGAGCGACCCCGTCCTTAAAGGTATGGCCCATCCCTGTCTGTCCATTGGATGTAGACTTCTCCTAATCATTGTTCTCTAATTCTTGCAACGATCGGACAGGACAGTCTGTTGCCAGTTCAAATGATCTGTAGGAACCATTTCATCGCATAAAACTTCATTTGGACATTCTCTCTATTTCAACCTATGGCCGATCAGGACAATCTTTTGTAAGTGGGTTTCAACAGTTTCTTGGCACTTTGCTTAACAACTTCTACGAATTGGATGCAACGGCTGACTAAGATTGCCCATAGTAAGGATTAATGGTCCATGGTGACTCGTCTAAGGCATTTTTTTGGACCTATCCTTTTCTAGTTTGACTTCCCACTGCCTATTTTACCTACAAAAATACAAAAAAATGCTTCATATCCATACAAATCTACCTAAAGTTATGCACATTCACAGAGTTTAATCATCACGAGCGCCGTAAAATCATGGCACATCAACACCCTCAACTTAGCATGTTTTCATGTCCTCAGGTAAACAAAATAAAATTCGCCCATGGCGACGCATAACTAGTGGAAACAAAGGAGATGCATAGTAGTCTAAACTCACAAAGCATACAAGGTGTTCACTCAATCAAACTCCCTCTTATTGGGTTAAAATAGAACTTGGTGTGATGACTTAGCACTTTCTCAACATGACACAATAGGATCAAAGGATGGTATCATATTATCACTACACAACCGAGCACACACAACTGATTGCCCTAGGTAGCTAGCAATCAACCGATGCAATCATGTGCCCTCACCATAAAGAAGTCGCCCCCCACACACATATAATATATATATATACTGACATGACTATCTTGGGACTGGGAATGAACTTACTCATGCTCACAAAGAAACTCCTAAGCTTTGTGTGCATACAATACCATAAGCTTGCCTTTACATTCAATATCTCGTTTTTTAGACGGTTGAACTAAGATCACTATAGGACTTTTTTCAACTTGTAATGTAGGCTCAGGGTTGGGTATGTAATTATAGAATAGTAGAAACAACCCTTATTGGCACTACACTAAATTTTTGCTCCCTTTAATCTCTTTTTCACATCTCTCCCTTTTCCCTTACTTTCTTCTTCACTTACTTTCTTTTGCATATACGAGTGGGGTTTATCTTCTTTCAAGCATTTATCTTTCTTTTCTTCTTGCTCCCTTTTTATGAAATTAATTCAAACTTCATTATGCACACAGCACACACCTTTGCTTGCATTACTCAATTATTTTCCACCCTAATCTTCTTATTCCTCCCTATAATAGCCACCCTCAACTTGACGGTGCCTAAGTTGAGATTCATTGTGTCCAAGGACGGACCAGGGCGAAAACAAATTCATTATAATCAAAGCAGGATGGTGAATTAGTTTCAACAAAAAGAAAGGTAAATTTAAGCTCAAAATTGAGATCAAGGGATATTTATTTTCATTTGGTAGTTCTCTTAAGGCTAAAGTGGACTATTCAACAAAACCAGCCTATGATCCTTTCCTAATCTTCTGTCCTATACCTCGGTATGACTAACCAAGCATGTTCTAGATTGACACACACAGCCAAACTAACTCTATTCCTTACTCACACAAGCACTTGATTGCACGACTACGTTCCAACCACTAGGTTCATGCACAGCTTTGATCTTAACTATTATTGCGATACCTATGATGCCATACAAGGTCGCTGCATGCCTCACATCTAAGTATTCACAAAAAGTATTTAGGAGGGTGTTATTTTAACACATATCACAAAATTAGTTCATCACATGCTTTTTTTATTGCTCTTATGTCTCCTAATTTTCTTCAAGTTGACCGACAACAAAATAAAACAACAACTACAAACCTATCAGTTTATACTTGATAAACGCGAGGGAAAAGACATTCGGCAAGAAAAACCCTCAGGTTATGTTCAACAAAAATCAAATTACTTCCCCCACCCCCATGAAAAATCATGCTGCGTCTCGCTGCATTCAAAATGTAAAACAGCAAGGCCAGGGACATATCTAAGCATCCTAGATTCCTAGTGGTCTATTCAGGGCCTGCAGATGAAACACCAAAATCCTCAGCTGCTGGAGTCTCTGTGTGACTCAGCCTGGGTAGCAGTAGCATGAATTATGGATTGTGCATTCTAGAAGCTATCCATACGAGGGAATTAGCGCTGGCCCCACTCTCCCTCCAAGAATAACCCACACACTAGATCTGCAAAACCTTCCAACCCGCTCCAGTATCTCTCTCATAGGCGCATCGACGGTGCATCAGCTTTATTTGAGGGCAGCTTGCGATGCCCGCTTTTCCTTCTTTCATTTTCTTCTTTCCTTATCCTTTGCTCCCTCAGCGATCTGCTTCTTTTTGTCTTTATCACATGAGGAAGATTCGAGGTCGAAGAACTAAGGAATTTCTACATCCAGGTCCTCCTCTATCACAGACAAAGATTATAGTGGTAAAAGTTCTAGGACAAAGGCTATCAATGCTGCTAGCTCTCTCTCCATCATGTCCCAAACCGGGTCTAAGCATCGGACTGAACTAGTTAAGGCATACCTCAATGCCATCAATCTCTTGTGAACCCTTATGCTACATCTTCTATTTCTTTTTTAACCCACGACTTAACTTGCATGAGAAACATGTCAATATTTCTTTCCCCAATTGTCAGTCTTTGGCCATTTTTATTATATGTCACTCTCTGGGACAAACAACTTCTCCAGTGGGAATGGATTGGGTTTTGCTTCCTGATTGAATAGGACTGGCTGCTGCGGCATCATTTGCTCAAGTGGAAGGAAACTCCATAAATTATGGTCAACCTGGCTGGATGTGTCACTCAATTTAGGTCACTAAATGGAACTCGGACCTTGCCACCGGATTCAGGTCATCTTTAATCAATTCTATGCTTGCTATCCCAAACATTTGTAATCATAGTCAATATCTAGGAAGATAGGTACTCAAGACTCTCATGTATAGCTGATAAACCAAGCTCCAGGAATGGAAACACAGTGTAGTCTTTGGCCTCCCCACTCTCAAATCTACGTGGCAATAGTCCGTGGAATGTTAAGTAGGTACTCGGACATAATGCACATGCCACCAAAGCTGCCTTATCTGAGCTAAAAACATTATCATTAACTGTAGTCATGAGCCAATGTCAGATGATGGACAACTGTGACTTGTAAAATTTAGGGAAGCCTAGTAGATCGATTTCCTTCCCATGACCAATTAATTCCCTCTTTATCTTCAGCAATGATATATTCCATCCGCTTAAAGTACATCACTTTATCCTCAGTGTTAAATTTTTTAATCCCCTTCATTGCCTCCATCCGGTGTCATGTTTAGTGGCCCAGATTCAGCACTGTATAGCCATTACCTACCAAGAACCTAGTGATGGTCAGCTTGAATATGTCGTGGGATAGCTCTTACCTTGACAGAGTCAAGCATGGAGGCTCCTTCTTAGTTTCATTCTGAGGGTGCCTTATTCTCCAGGAGTGTTAGTAATTTGTAGAACTCTGCTATATTTTTCTCGGAGTCTTGGCCATCCAGTACATGTTGTAGCCCTTAAAGAACCTTTAAGATTACGGTACTTCACTCTCAGGATATTGTGTGAATCCTTAGGCTCTTCCTGAATACTGTGGCTGGGGATTCCCTTTCTCATAATACACATCCCTGGAGCATGTACATACCATCTTGTGGACTGCTTGCTTCTGGTATGGTGGAAGGGTCAAAATCATCCGCCTACTCGCGAAATTTCAGCAGCACTCTTCTTATCACTGGACTCCTCTGCCTCAATATCATCATCCCCCGACTTCCTCCCAGCATTATCATTGCCCTCCTTTTACTTATTTGCAGGAGGTTGTCATCGTTATACTCAGCCTCTTCATCTCCCTCTTCAGACTGCGGAGGTGTGACGGTATCCGCACCATCTTCTTGGACATTAGACCTCGCCCTAGTGGTAACCACTAGAGAATCGTCTGGTTTCACTATTTTGGCGCACCACCGAACCATTAGAATTGTCTAATTCTAACTCATCACAGAGATGCCTCCTTTAGAAATTTCCTTCCATGCGCAGCTTCTTTTATTTGCTTCTTGTTTTATTAGAACAATTTTTACCTAGGAGAAACGTTGTTAGATTAACAATAATATGAAGAGTCATATTGATGTTCTATCAAATAGATGACCTTCAGTAATGTCGTTGCAGGAAACGACGTGCGGCAGTCGTTTTAATCAGCTTATTAGAAAGAGACCAATTACGTTTCTTTCCACGAGCCATGATGATCCCTTGTGAGATACAATGGTCCGTCTAAATGGTCCGTGCCAAGGAATATAGGGTTTTGGTGCTGAACTTCACACAAAACCAGTTTCAATGATCCGTCAGGAACTGCCAATAATTTGTTGAATTAGTTATTATCCGACTGGTATATGGGATCCCTAAAGGTTCAATGACTGAATCAATGAGCTTTTTAGGGTACAACGAGTCGTTGATTGGATCTAGCAGCCTGCCCACACCCATATGTGTTCCGTCTCCCTTAATTTTTACCAATTATCCAAGCATCATGCACTCCCATTACACTTTCACTTTCTGCAGTTTGTTGGCGATGTATTCAGTTATGATTTTTAAGTTTTAGTTATAAAAATCTGTCCATACTCCCTCGTAGTCATACAAATTGCATTGTTAAGGTATCATATGGGATACAAATTCGACTTCACTTAAACCAAGATAAAGCACTCTTGATGCCTCGTTAACTGAGGTGTCCTCAATTTGGAATGATGAAGAAACATATATTAACAAACAAACATACTAAAAAAATTTTTGACTCACTTTCGTAGGGAGGGACGATTTCAAACAAGTAAGTAGCGAAATTCGTTGATTGTAAAGGGGCAGATTTCTTCTTTTTTTTCTGTTGTTTTTGGGAGGAGTAATAAATTGAGTTTTTACCTTTGTTTTTAACGTTTACATATGTGAAGTTAGGTGTGTAGTGGTTTTAAAAGATGGTTCTTGGCGAGTGGGGTCGGGTTAGTAATATTTAATTTTGGCCATGACTAATCCATCGGGTCGTGTAAAGTGACAATGACCCGTACCTCGCCTCCCATTACTAGAATTTTGGAGATTTTGTTATGGAACCTACAGGCACATAGGATGGATTTTCCTCTGCATAACAACCATACTTGAACCATCCATAGGTTCTTTTCATGGATTTCAGGCCTTTAGGGCCCGGTGCAGGCAGGCGATCCCACAACCCGTAATAGCTAAGTACAGTACATTTTGAGTGTCTGTTAGTTCGATTCTGTGAAAGGGCACTCCAGATAGTAACAACGATTGGAAACCACGAGCCGCGCAATCTTATAATGGACCATTCTGGGGCTAAGTGGTTTTAGATCCCGAGCTATGAATCATCAAGGTTTCCATTTGTGTAATTCTGCACACTTCAACACCTGTGATCACTATATTTATATTACAATTACAACTTGGGTTGCCTCCCAAGAAGTGCCTGATATAACATCACAGCACGATTCGGGTATTTGATTACTTAGACTTCACTAGATACCTCCATGGGGTTGCCTTTCATGCACCACCTGATTTAACATCTGGCTTGATGCAAGTCCTAGGCTACTCAGACTTAACCTAGAGCCCAAAGGTCGACCGGTTTAATTTCTTCATTCTTTCCCAAATATGCTTTCACCTGTTTTCCATTCACCTTGAACCATTTGCCTTCATGGTTTTCCAATTCAATTTCCCCATAGAGAATACTTGAAGCACTCGAAATGGTCCTAACCATTTGGACTTCAACTTTCCATGAAACAAGTGAAACCTAGAATTAAATAGAAACGCCATATCACCAGGGATGAATTCTTTCTGCTCAATTCGGTCATGTTGAATTTTCATCCTTATTTTTTATATTTCTAAACTTTCATAGGCTTTCAAAAGAAACTCATTTAGCTCATTTAAGCGATCAAGCCTCGAGTTCGTAGCATCCTTTTGCAATTTAGATTCAGTTTCTTGAGCACCCACATAGCTTTGTGCTTAAGTTCGGCTGAAAGATGACATGCTTTCCCATACACAAGATACATGCCTATAAGGGTCTTTCTGCAATTCAATAATATAACGCATCATATAGTTTCCTAGACCAATCGTCCGTTAGCATTCACTCTTCGCCAAGATGGTCTTTATCTCTCGGTTGGAGACCTAACCTTACCCACTCGATTGTGGATGATAAGGTGTTGCCACCCTGTGTTTCACTCCATAATTCTCAAGTAATGTTCAAAATAATCAGTTGTAGAAGTGCGAACAACCATCCCTAATGATGGCTCACAGGAGTCCAAATCTGGCAACAATATTCTGCTTCAAGAATGTTGTGACACTCTTACCTTCATTATTTGGAACGCAATTTTTCACCCTCTTTGAAACATAGTCCACAGCAAAAAGTATGTACTTCATCCTGTGAAATCAATGCCCTAAATGTCAAAAGCTCAATGATATGGATGGGAGAAAGAGGGAGCTCATGCCTCCTAGATATTCATCCTTGCCTTTGGCATGCATCACATGCCTTTGTAAAATCATGTGCATCTTGGTGAATGGTTGGCCAAGAGTACCCACATTGCAAAATTTTGTGGGCTGTGCAGATCCCGTTGTGGTGGCCTCCAGCCTTGGGGGATGAGTGAAATCCTCAATAGGCTCAACATTTGAACCTCAGGCAGCATCTCCGAATCAACCTATCAGCACATACATGAAATAAGTAAAAGGCTCATCCCAGAAAAAGCATCTGCGTCAGAAATGAATTTCTTCTACTAAGTTAAATAACAAGTCTTTCGATACCGCATCACTCACAGATAATTAGAGAAGTCTTCATACCATGGGATGAGATCCTAGGAAGCAGCCAAAGCCTACTCATTAGGAATGTATCATCCATGTCAAGCTTATCTCGAAGTGCTGCATCTGCCTAAAATCTCGATAAGTGATCTGCTATGATATTTAGTCCCTTCCGTTCGTTAACCTCAAACTTGAAATCTTATAGCAATAGAACCCATCAAATCAATCATGGCTTGTCATCCTTCTTTGCAATCAAATATCTCAGAGCTGCATGGTATGTATGAACTATCACCTTAATTCCATGCAAGTAAGCCTGGACCTTCTCGAATGCAAATGCCACAGCCAGCAACTCTTATTATGTCATGGTGTAATTTTTCTAAGCTACATTAAGAGCCCTGCTAGTATAATGTACGACCCGACAATACTCGAGATTGTAGACACGGAAAGGAGTCCCGAGAGACCCCAAGTAAACCCATTGTGTGAGAATTACACTAATTAAGGTGATATACAATAGAAAACTAATCTTATCAATCATAAACTAACTGAAAATCATGTGAATTTGTAGGGAAGGACAAATCGAAATACAATCATCAATACAAAATATATATAATAGGTCGAAAGCCTCTAATCATAAAAGACAGGTTGAAGGAAAGGAGCCAAACTAACCAAAACAATCTGAAAACATAAGATGACAAGTTCTGAACATGAACTCCTCGGATCATGAGGACTCACCACTGGAGATTTAGCGAAACTAAGCACCAACTAGGGACGATGTTAAACTTGCGAACCAGATCACGAAAATATAGGTCAGTACTTGGAAAGTGCTGAAATATGTAAGATATGCAAAATAATGCTTAAAAACAAAAAGTTATAATAGTTATGTCCTCGAGAGTCTGGATAGTCCTTTGCCTTACCATTTGTTTGTTGATAGAATGTCGTGCTAAACCTTTTAGGTGCAAAGTCCTTTTGAAAGGATCTCTAGAACTGAAGGTGAACTTGGTACCTCTCTCTGCTATAATGGAAAGGGCATTCTGTGGGTGTAACGGCAACTCAGATATATAACTTCGCATAATCTTCTATTGAATCATTGGTTTTGACCGGTAGGAAATGACTGACCTTGGTCAACTGTCTACTACTACCCAAATGGATTCATACGTCTACGGGTGCGGGGAAAACCTTTTACAAAGTCCATGTTGATATCTTCCCTTCAAGTAGGAATGTTGATGTCTTGAAGTACGCCCCTAGTCTCTTGTGCTCAGCTTTCACCTGTTGGCAATTGGGCACTTGGCTACAAATTCTACAACATTCCTCTTCATGCCATTACACCAGTAGATTTACCTCAAGGCATGATACATTTTGGTGGAACCTGTATGAATAGAATATCTGGACCTGTGAGCCTCATGCTGCATCCGGCTTCTCAAATCACCCATGTTCGAGACACACAAGCAACCACAGTGCCGAAGCACACCATCTTCCCCTTTGGAAGACTTCACCTTCTGATTTTGGCTTCTTTCAACTTTACCAATGTTGGATCTTCATCTTGTTCGCCTTCACCTCGTTATCAAGGATAACTCTGACCCGTTCTGAACTACTACCCAACCATCATTCAGGCATTAGTCTAACAACCGTGCATGTCGATGTACCTCCTTTACCAGCTCCGTCCTGTCTTCTACTCACATGTGACACACTTCCCATAGAAAGTCTACTAAGGGCGTCTTCTACTACGTTGGCCTTACTCAGGTGATATAGGAGACTCATGTCGTAGTCATGAAGTAGCTCAAGCCACCTCCTTTGCTAAAAGATTGTTCCTTCTATGTGAACACATATTGTAAACTCTTGTGGCCTATAAGATACATCTACATGAACCCCATACAAGTATTGTCGCCATATCTTCAAAGGAAATACCACCACGACCAACTCAAGATCATGGGTCGGGTAATTCTTCTCATGAGTTTTCAGTAGTTTGGAAACATGTGTTTACTAATATCCTCTGGCTGCATGAATACACATCTCAGTCAGAGACCCTCAACGCATCACAATATACAACAGAAGCCACCAGTACCCTCCATTAAAGTAAACCTAGTGCTGAAGTGATTCTGGCCTTCAATTCCTGCAAACTCTTCTAACAAGCTTCACAGCCCATAGAACTTCACCTTTCAAGTGAATCTCGTCAATGGGGCGCAATGGATGAGAAACTTTCATGTTATCAAATAATAACCCTCTAAGCCTAAAAAACTTCTGATCTCCAAGGGTTGCGGTCTGACCAGTTCTTTGCCTATTTTCTGAGTCTATCCTTATACTTCGCTTTACACTACATATCCCAAGAATGAAGGCTGATTTAAGCGGAATTCACATTTTCTAAACTTGGAGTATAACTGGTTGTCATGAGTCTGGTGCTACCCTCCAAGTGTGCTGACTTATATTTCTCCTCATCGAGTATATTAATATGTCGTCGATGAACTACGATCACGAACATATCCAAATGTACCTTGAATACCCTATTCATCAGGTCCCATAAAAGTTGCGGGCGTTGGTTTATTCCAAAGCCATAACGACGAATTCAACATGGCCATACCGGGTTCTAAAGGAGTCTTTGGGATATCGCACTCCCAGACCCTGAGCTGGTGATATCCAGACCTGAGATCTATCTTGGAGAAATATTTGGCACCTGAAGTGACTGAATAGGTCATCAATCCTAGGTAAAAGGGTATCTATTCTTGATGGTGACCTTGTTTAATAGTCTATAGTCAATACGCATCCGTAGGTACCCATCTTTCTTCCAGACGAACAACACTAGAGAACCCTAAGGAGACTTACTAGGTCTAACGAAACCCTTATCTAGAAAATCCTTCAACTGCTCCTTTAACTATTTTAGTTCAGTGGGGCCATACGAAAGGAGGGATTGATATGAGTTGCATGTAAGCTAAGAGATCAATTTCAAAATGAATGTCCCTCTCAGGAGGAACACTTGGTGGAGTCATCTGGTAATACCTCGGGATATTCACATACCGCAGGACAGATTGCATGGTTGAAGTCTTGGACGGGACATCTTCAACCCTAACCAAATGGTAAATACAACCCTTGGAAATAATTTTTATGGCCTGGATATAGGAGATAAAGTGACCTACAGGCACCATGAACCACCTCTCTATTGTAAAATCGGTTCATCTAAGCTGAAACTCCACTGCCCCGAGTTCTACAGTTATGACATAACATGCAAACAACCAATCCATGCCTAAGATTATATCAAAATCATTCATATCTAATTGTACAAAGTCTGCAGAGGTAACCTTATGCAATACTGTAATAGGGCAGCCTCTATATATACCCACCTCGCTACGACTGAACCACAAAGCGGGGTAGAGACAGAAAATTATTCGGACAAGACTTAAGGAGGCGACTCCAAAGTGACTAGCAATGTAAGGTATCATAAAAGATAGTGTGGCACCCGAATCTAATAAAGCATAAGCATCAATTTGAAAAGACTCTTAACATACCCGTAACCACATCAGGAGAAGTCTCTTGCTCTGCCCAGGCCATGTGCATAAAACCGAGTTCTTGCGGCGGACGTAGCCAGGCCAGTCAGGAGCCCTGGTGAGTTTGACGTGCCACTGGGACAGTTAGCTTGGCTGTTGAAGTGCAGGCTCCACTACCCTGACCTAGTCATAGGCAATCCTTAAGTCTGTGTACAAGTTGCCACACAGGAAACAGAGTGTTTGAGCCCACCCAAAAATTTACTTAGGTGGTTCTTGCCACAGAAGTAGCACAAGATGAGAAACTGTGCTCTGTACGCATGCTGTTTGACTCCTTGAACCTGAGGCCCTGCTCCTCTGACTGTCCTGTGGCCTGGATGGTGCGCGGAAGATGGTGTTGGTCTTAGTGGACCTCTTATTGCTTCTTCTTCAGTGAAGTCACCTGCCTTAAATTTTGGAGAACCTGTGGCTATCAGATCTAGCCCTCTTGGCTTCTCTCTGCCTCATATGAGTTGCTTCCATACATGTGCATAGAGGACTATCCTGGATAGTCCATATCCTGATGAAACATGGCTATTTTGCAGTCTTTGTCTAGATACTCAGCTACTCCACTGAAGCGAACCGGCTCACCCGCTCCCTTTGGTCAATCACTAACTCTGGGGCATATTTTTACAGGTGAGTGAACTCAAGTGAATATTCCAACACCGTCATCTTTCCTTGCTGAAGGTTGCCAAACTCAGTTGCTTTTAGTTCCTCATCTCTGCGAAGAACACATTGAGAAAGCCTATGCGGAACTCATCCCAGCTGATGGGGCTTCTCCCGCTGCCCTGCTATCCCTCATTGCTGAACCAAATGTAAGCGACCTCCTTCAGGTGATAAGATGCAAAATCAGCATTCCTCACTTTTCACTCCCTTGACACGAGTGACCTTCAAAATCCCTTGTCGATAAACTCATGGATCCTCATCCACCTTTGCCCCGGTGAACTCATAGTGTTCATCCTCAAAAGTCTCTGATCCAGGTCGCCGCTACATTGCCATTTGAGGAACAGGCACAGCAGCCTGCTAGTTGACCTGAGAGGTAAAGACATGCACCAACATTTGAATAGACGCCCGAAACTCGGCATGGGCAGCTAGCTCGAGTGCTTGGGGCTCCTGAATAGGTGGGGCTTTCTAACACCCATCATCATTGCCACCCCTGTGGCCTTCGTCATTTCCGTTCCTCCTTATGATTATCCTTCTTGGAGCCAGAATTTTCTGCAATCAAGAAACGCATGAATTAGGAGAAGTTGAGAGATTCCTGACCGCACGACATAGATCATGAAAGAAGGAAAATTTCCTAAAACATTCGTAGCCTCTTCATCATAAGTGTGGCGTGCTTCACACCCATGAAAAGAATCTACCTAACGCGGCTTTCAGACACCCTAGGACACTCAAAACCTATTGCTCTGATGCAAGTTTGTCAAGACGCGCTTGGCGTGGTACACTCGGATTGTAGAGATCACGACAAGGAGTCGAGAGACCCCAAGTCAACCCATGGCATGAGCATAAAACTGAATTCATTCATATACAATGGAAAACTTAACTTATAAATCGTAAACTAAGAAAATCGTATCATGAATTTGTAAGGAGCGACAACTTGAAATACAATCATCACTGACAAAGAGCCGTACACATAACTCTGAAAGCCTCTAATCATAAAAAAAATGGGTTGAAGGAACAAGAGCCCAACTAACCCAAACAGTCTTGAAAACATAATATAAATAATTTCTAAAATTGATGCCCTCGGATCATGAGGACTCTACTTGGAGATTTATCGAAATTGAGCACAAACTAGGGACGATGCTGAGCGTGCGAACCGGATCCTTAAAATATATGGGTCAATACTCGAAAAGTACCGAGTATATAAGGAATGCAAAACAATGCTTAAAAACATAAAAATTAAAAAATTGGGGACATCATGATCCTTAAAGCTGAAATCGTAGTATATCTTAAGACTCAATATTTCAAAAAATATTATTCATGAACCCATCAAATTCATAACATGTAGGGAAAAACATTTTCATAAATCATAACTTGAGCCAAAAGAACATAATATGCATAATTCAAAACCATGAGGAATAATGGGAGATTTTTCATAACCGACATACTTCACATGAGCACACATAAAAGTTCGACTTGTACCCTAGTCGGTAGGCCGTTCATACCTTTCCAAGGGGATGAACCGTGAAAACAGATACCACTCATGATCCCAGAGACATCAGGGGATAGTCACTAAGGAGGTCCCAAACATAATCTTACGGTGGCACATAGTTTTGTGATACGGGGCGTAACCTAGGACCCAAACCTACTCGGTGATAAGTTCTACTCCTAAAACATGCAACACATGCTCATAATATTCAAAACATGACATGTGGCTAGTGAAAACATGGGAATCATGACATACTTGAATTCATATTACTAGCCATGGAATTGGGCCGTGGAAATCGGCCAATCGTAATATAATTCATAAGCGACACATGGGCATTTCCATAGTTTCAAACATATGACATGTTTAAAATCTTAATAAAACAATCATGCTAACATGGAATACAAAACTTGAAGACATGCTTTAAAATGTAAGAGAAACTTGTTCATGTTTTCGGAATCATCTTTACCATGAATTTCACTAAAGAGGGAATTCCCATGATTGGGCATCCAAAATTTTAGAGATTTAAATCATGAAATATAAAATATACAAGCAATTCAACCCAAATACTTCAAAATTCATAATTTAAAAAATACTACTATTCTATGTAAATTTGTGGGAAATCATCCAATTAGGTTAAGACCCAAAAGAATTTGGTAACTTAATCGTAGGAAATGGGAATAAATGGGCATGGTGGGGTCTAATCTACCCCATTTAAAACCCACATACTTGGAAATTTCGTGATTTCTCTCCCTTGAAGAAACCTAAGTGAGAAACTTGAATAACTTGAAGAAAACGGCTTGAAACCTTCTCTCCTTTCTCTAACACTTGAAATTGCTAAAAAGAACTTAACATGAGTTTTCCACCCTTAAAGACCTGTTTCGACCTCAAAGCTGACATGGTTTCAGGCCCAAAAACGTTGAAAAGTCAAAATTTCCCTTACTAAAATTTCTTTGGCAGGTTTTGGCCACGACCCGCGAGTCGTACCATCAAAGTCACGACTCGTGTTTACCTCTCGTGGTCACTTCACCCTTTTCCCAACTTTCTGAATTTGGCCACGACTGGTAACCCACGACTCGTACCACCATCCTACGGGTCGTACTGTCAACCGTGGTATCATCCACCCAAACCACTACAGCTTAACTACAACTCCTCACCACGACTTGTTGCTTAATCCTACAGAATACCATGACCCATGACGACTCACTCTGGCACCACTGAGATATTAACCACGAGTCGTACCATCTCACCAAGGTTCGTAAGACTACCCGTGACACAACCTCAGGCTCCCAGTCTCCTCATGACTCGTGTCACGAGTCGTAGGGTCCTCACCACGGCTCGTACCTCGAGGTCGTACTGGTGCAAAATTCCAGGTTTTCTGCAGTTTTGACTTAAACTCCCAGGTCTATTTGTAGGCCCTTTAGGGTGTTACAATATCTGCCCCTTGAACATTCGTCCTCGAATGTAGGAAAACAAACAAAAAACTCGACAACAAACAATCACTATATAGATTCTATTCATTGACATTCAAGCCGTCTACCCCCGAAAGAACCACATAGCTGGTCTAGTTTAGACATCACTTGCATACATCATATCATAAAACAAACTTATGCGCATCAATAGATCATGAAAAACTGAATATAGGTTTTAGGGAAGAAATTGATACCTCAAACTAAAAATTTGAGCCAGTAAGAAACAAATGGGGTATTTAGCCATCATACTCCGCTTCGACCTCCACATGGCTCCCTCGACATGAGATTCCCCATAACTTCTTTAATGAGGATACTTCCTTATTCCTTATTCTCTGAACCTGATGATCGAAGATTTCAACGGGAATTTCCCATAAGCTGGATATCCTTCACCAACACTTTCCCACCTGAACCACTAAGGCTGGGTCTCCAAACAAAACGTCGTGAAATACAGGATAAAATGAAGCCAACTCTGAAGGGTAAATCTAACTCATAGGGCCTTTACCCTGCCTCATTATCCTATACAGGCCAATATAGAGGGGAATGAGTTTCCCTTTCTCTCGAATCTCATTACTCCCTTCATAGGAGATACCTTCAGAAAAACCAATCATCAACCTCGAACTCAGAAGCCCCCTTCTCCTCACACATCTGGATAAGACTTTTGGTGACTTTGAGTCATTTTCATCCTTTCCCTTATCAAGTTTGAACTTTCTCCATGGCCTCATGAAGTGAATCTGGACCCACTAACGAAGCCGCACCGACTTCAAACCACCCAATAGGTGATCTACACCATCGCACATAAAGAGCCTCGAAAGGTGCCTTTTGTATGCTAGAGTAGTAGCTGTTGTTGTAAGAGAACTCAAAAATAGACAAATGCTTGTCCCAATTACCCTTGAAGTTAATAGTGCAAGCTCTCAACATGTCCTCGAGTGTCTGGATGGGTTGCTCCGCCTGATCATCTGTTTGCAGGTGGAATGCCGTGCTAAGCTTTGTCTGGGTGCAAAGTCCCTTTGAAACGATCTCCATAACTGAAAAGTGAACTCGATACCTCTGTCTTCTATAATAGACATGGGCACTCCATGCAGTCTACTTGAACTCTCGAATGTATAACTTTGCATAATCTTCTGCTGAAACGGTGGTTCTGACCGGTAGGAAATGAGCGGCCTTTGTAAGCCTTTCCACTACTACCCAAATGGATTCATACTTTGTCTACGGTGCGGGAAAACCTGTTATAATGTCCATGTTGATCACTTCCCACTTCAAGTAGGAATGCTGATGTCTTGAAGTACACCCCCTGTCTTTGGTACTCAACTTTCACCTGTTGGCAGATTTAGGCTAGCTACAAATTTTGCAATATTCCTCTTCATTCCATTTCACCAGTAGATTTCTCGCAGGCCGCGATACATTTTGGCGGCACATCGATGGATAGAATATTTGGACTCATCTGAGCCTCATGCGGCATCCGGCTTCTCAATCACCCATGAGTCAAAGGACACATAAAGCGACCCTGGTACCGAAGCACAACATCTCCCCCTTTTGAAGGCTTCTACCTTTTAATTTTGGCAGCCTATTTTCAACTTTACCAACATTGGATCTTCATCTTTTTAGTCTTCTTGCACTTCTGGGGGCGGCTACGCTCGTTGCAGACTACTACCCCACCATCAACTCGAGGCCTCTAGTCTAACTCCCAGCCGTACAGAGTCATTATACCTCCTTTACCAGCTCCTTTCTATCTTCACTCACATGTAACACACTTCCATAGAAAGTCTACTAATGGCGTATCCTACCACGTTGGCCTTACTCGGTGATATAGGAGACTCATGTCGTAGTCCTTAAGTAGCTCCAACCACCTCTGTTACTGAAGATTTAGTTCCTTCTATGTGAACACATATTGTAAACTCTTGTGGTCTATGAATACATCTACATGAACCCCATACAAGTAGTGTCGACATATCTTCAAAGGAAATACCACCGCGGCCAACTCAAGATCCAAAGTCGAGATTAATTCTTCTCGTGAGTTTTCTGAGTTTGTTTGGAAGAATGAGCTACTACTTTCATGTGCTGCATTAACACACATCTCAGTCCGACCCTCAAAGAATCACAATATATAGTGACCACCAGTACCCTCCGGTAGTAGAGCACTGGTGCTGAGTAGGTCTGTCCTTCAATTCCTTGAAACTCTTCTCGAAACTTCCGACCTTTGGAGACATCACCTTTTTCTGAGTCAATCTAATCAATGGGGATGCAATGGATGAGAAACCTTCAACATACCTCCGATAATAACCCACTTCTTAAAACTTTTGATCTCCATAGGGTTTTATCAGTCTGGGCCAGTTCTTTTCTGCTTTTATTTTACGGGAGTCCTCCCTTATACCTTCGCTTGACACTACATTTCCCAAGATGCATCGATTTCAGCCAGAATTCACATTTGCTCAACTTGGCGTATAACTAGTTATCCTTGAGAGTCTAGAGTGCTACCCTCAAATTATTGGCATGTTCCTCCTCGCTCCGAGTATATTAATATGTCGTGTGATGAACATGATCACAAACATATCCAAATACGCCTTGAATACTGCGGTGATCGGAGTCCGTAAAAGTTGTGGAGCATTGGTTAGTCGAAAAAGACATAAGATGAATTCAAAATGGCCATACCGGGTTCTACAGAAGCATTTGGGATGTCGCTCTCCCGAACCCTGAGTTGGTGATACCCAGACCTAAGATCTATCTTGGAGAAATATTTTGCACCTAGGCTGATAGAATACGTCATCGATCCTGGGTAAGGGTATCTATTCTTGATGGTGACCTTGTTTAAACTGTCTATAGTCAATACACATCCGTAGGGACCCATCTTTCTTCCGAAAGAACAACACTAGGGCACCCCACAGGGACTTACTAGGTCTAATGAAACCCTTATCTAGAAAATCCTTCATCTGCTCCTTTAACTCTTTTAGTTACATTTGGGGCCATACGGTAGGAGGATTGATGTGGGTTGCGTGTCAGGTAAAAGGTCAATTTGAAAATCAATCTCCCTCTCGGGAGGAACAACTTGTAGGGCATCTGGAAATACCCAGGATATTCACATACCATAGGACTGATTGCATGGTTGAAGTCTTGGACAGGACATCCTTAACCCTAAGCAAATGGTAAATACAAACCTTGGGAAATCATTTTTTGGCCTTGATATAGGAGATAAAGTGACCAAGGGCACCGCTAGAGCCATCCCTCCATTTTAATACGGTTCATCTGTAAACCGAAACTCCACCGCCCAAGTTCTGCAGTTAACAGAAGCATAACATGCAAACAACCAATCCATGCTTAAGATGATGGAAAAATCATTCATAGCTAATTCTATAAATTTTGAAGGTAACCTTATGCAATACGATAATAGGACAACCTCTATATACCCTCCTCGCTATGATTGAATCACCAACTGGGGTAGAGACAGAAAATGGTTCAGACAAGATATCAGGATCGACTCCAAGTTACTAGAAGTAATTGGAGGTGTCCACCACAAAAGATAGTTTGGCTCCCGAATCCCAATAAAGCATAAACTTCAATGTGAAAAACTCGTAACATACCCATAACTACATAGGGAGAAGTCTCTTGCCTGCCGAGCTAACTGCATAAAACCGGTTCTGGTGCTGGACGCCATCTAAGCTAGTCGAAGCACCCTAGCGAGTCACAGCGTGCCACAAGGAAGGTGAACCAGTGGCCCAGTGCGGGCTCCACTACCCCTTGACCTGATCGCGGGGGAAATCCTTATGTCGTATCGGGGTTTCCCACACTCGAAAGAAACATTTGAGCCCACCTAACATTTCCTAGGTGGTTCCACAGTAACACAGACAGGAAAGTACACTGTGCGCATCTTTGTTTTGACTCCTCGAACACGAGGCCCTACTCCTCTAAGCATCCTATGGCACAGATGGAGTACTGGTGGAAAGATAATAGTCTTTGGCCTTGATGGACTGTCTTGGGACTGCTAGTAATTCACCCCTTGGCTTAGGCTGGAGAACCTGTGGCTGTGGTTCTGGACCTCGTGGCCTCTCTCTGCCTCATATGAGTTGCTTCCATCTCTTGAACATAGAGGACTATCCGTGGATTATCCATATCGATGAAGCGGGTGTTCTGTAGTTCTTGTCTAGATACTAAGCTACTCCCTACACGAACATACTCACCCGCTCTATTTGGTCCATCACTAACTCCAGGGCATATTTTTACAGGCGAGTGAACTAAAGTGAATATTCGGCACCATCATCATTCCTTGCATAAGGTTGAAAAAATATGTTGCTTTTAGTTCCCTCATCTCCCGAGGAAGAAGCTGTCGTGCTATGCCCATCCAGCTGATACGGCCTGCTCCTGCTGCCCTGCTATCCATCCATTTCGCTAACAAAATGTAAGCGACCTCCTTTAGCGATAAGAGGCCAAATCAACATTCCTCACTTGTCACTCAAAAGACCTGAGTGACCTTAAAAATCTCTCCGATGAACTCATGCGGATCCTCGTCCACCTTTGCCCCAGTGAACTCGCGAGGGTTCAACCTCCAAAAGTCTCTAATCCAGCCCGTTGCAACATTGCCGTTTTGAGGAACAGGTACAACAACCTGCTGGTTTGCCTAAGCAGTCAAGGTATGCGCCAACATTTGAATAACTGCTAAGGCTTCGGCATGGGCAGCGGGATCAGATGCCTGGGGCTCCTGAACAGGTGGGGCTTATGACAACCATCATCATTGCCACCTTGTGGCATTCATCTTTGTTCCTCCTTCTGATTATCCTTACGAGGCCATAGTTTTTGTCGTGAAACACACGTAGAAGGATGGAGAGATTTTTGACGTGTGCATGATCATGAAAAAAAGAGAACATTTCCAAAACGTCTCGCAGCCTCTTTGTCATAATTGTGACGCGCTTCACACCCATGAAAAGACTCTACCTAACGCGACTTTAAGACTCCCAAGGACACCTCAAAACCTATTGCTACGATACCAAGTTTATCACAGCCGAGTACACCGGATCGTAGACACGGGCAGAGTCCCAGAGACCCCAATTCAACCCATGGCGTGAGCATAAAACCAAATTCATTCATATACAATGGAAAACATAACTTATCAATCATAAACTAAGTGAAAATCGTATCATTAATTTGTAGGGAACGACAAATCAAAATACAATCATCAACGATAAAATACTACATAGATCACGGGAAGCCTCTAATCATAAAAGGCAGGTTGAAGAGACAAGACTAGCTAACCCAAACAATCGGAAAACATAAGATAAGCTAGTATTGAACATAAAGCCCTCAGTGCTGAGGACTCACCACTGGAGATTTGGCTAAGCTGAAGCTTGGGAACTTCGCTTGAGATAATGGCAAAATGTAAGCATGTTCATGTTTTGGAATCATCTTTGACCATGAAATTCACTAAAAGTTTTCATAATTGGGCATCCATAATTTTAGATATTTAAATCATGAAATATAAAATATACAATAAATATCATCCCAAATACTTCAAAATCCGTAACTTAAATATGATACTACCACACTTTCATGTAAATTTGTGGGAAATCATGCAATTGGGTTAAGACCCACAAGAATTTGGTAACTTAATCGTAGGAAATGGGAAGAAATGGGAATGGGTAGGGTCTAGTCAACCCATTCAAAACCCCACATATCTGGAAATTTCATTATTTCCTACTCCCTTGAACAACCCTAAGTGAAAACTTGAAGAACTTCAAGAAAATGGCTTGAAACCCTTCCTACTCCCTTCTCTAACACTTGAAATTGATAAATTGAACTTAATAGGAGTTTTCATCCCTTAAAGACACTATTTTGACCTCAAAATGACGTGGTTTAGGGCCCAAAAGCGTAGAAAAGTTAAAATTGCCCTTACTAAAATTTCTCTGAAAAGTAGTTCTGGCCCCGACCATGAGTCGTGCCATCAAGTCACGACTCATGTTTACCTCTCGTGGTCACTTCACCTTTTTCCCCAACTTTTTCATTTTGGCTATGACTGGTAACCCACGACTCATACCACCATACTATTGATCGTACTGTCAACTATGGTACCATCTACCCAAACCCCTACAACATAACCACAACTCCTCACCACGACTCGTTGCTTCATCCTACGAGTCATATCATGACCCATGACGACTCACTCTTGCACCACTGAGATATTCACCACGACTCCTAACCACGAGTCGTACAATCTCACCATGGTTCATAGGACTACCGTGACACATCCTCAGGCTCCCGGTCTCCTCACGACTTGTGTCACGAGTAATAGGTCCTCACCATGACTCGTACCTTGACTCATACCGGTGCAAAATTTCATGTTTTCTGCATTTTTTTACTTAAACTCCCAGGTCTATTCATAGGCCCTTTTGGGGTGTTACACATAATAAATTAGATGGAAGATCTATTCACTCCATTGACTCAAAATAGCTCCTAGGGCCACTCCGCTTGGATCACACATAATTTCAAATGGTAAGGACCATTCAGGTGCCACTATGATCGGGCCGGTGGTCAATCTCTCCTTTAGGCATTCAAAAGCCTTAAGACACGCATCATCAGACATAA
This sequence comes from Datura stramonium, assembly GCA_018107945.1. Classification (NCBI taxonomy): domain Eukaryota; kingdom Viridiplantae; phylum Streptophyta; class Magnoliopsida; order Solanales; family Solanaceae; genus Datura; species Datura stramonium. Next base: position 81,286 of record JACEIK010004895.1, read on the forward strand.
AATTCACCTCTTTCTCAAGTAACTTACATAAGGGATATGCAATATATTAGAAATCCTTGATGAATCTCCTATAAAATCCTATATGCGCCAAAAAGTTTCACACAACCTTCACAAAATATGAGGTGGTAGACTAGCAATTGCATCGATCATCGCTGTGTCCACTTCAATGACGTTGCCATAAATCCTGTGGCCGAGCACTATATCTTTTTGGACCATAAAATAGCACTTTTCCCAATTAAGCACAAAGTTGGTCTCTTCGCATCGGTGCAGCACCTTGCTCAAATGAGCCAAAGAATCATCAAATGAATCAACCACCACCAAAAAGTCATCCATAAAGACTTTGACGGTGTCCTCCACTATGTAAAAAAATATAGACATCATGCAGCGCTGAAAAGTGGCAGGCACATTACATAACCCGACAAGCATCCTCTTGAAAGCAAATGTACCATAGGTATAGGTGAACGTGATTTTCTCTTGGTCTTCGAGAGATATAGAGATATGAATGTACCTCGAATAAAAATCAAGAAAGTATTACCAACCTCTTCTTACAACTGGGTCTAGCATTTGATCGATGAATGACATAGGAAAGTGATCTTTTTGCATCTAGTGTTTTAAATTCATATAATAAATGCATACTCTACAACCTGTGACTGGTCTAAGTGGAATAAGCTCATTGATAGCATTTGGGTAAATGGTGATTCCGACCTTCTTTGGCATGCACTGAACTAGGCTCACCCATTTGCTATCAGCAATAGGGTAAACCACATCTGCATCCAACCACTTGATGATTTCCTTCTTGACAACCTCTGGAATAGGTGGATTAAACCTATGCTGATGCTCAACACATGGAATACAGTCTTGCTCAAGCTGGATCTTATGTGTACAAATACCGGATGGGATCCCAATAATATCTGCAATGGTCCACCCAATGGCCTTTTTATACCTCTTCAGAATGGAGACCAAAGCCTCCACTTGCAATTCCTCCAAGTCAGCTGCAGCTATGACTGATAAGTTGTTTCCAATCCCCAGAAATACATATCGTAAGTGAGATAGGAGTGCTTTGAGCTCCATAACTGGAGGCTCCTAAATAGATGGCTCAGCTGGTGGAGTCACATGAATTTTCAAATCAAGATCAATCTTCTTCAGAGCATAAGTGTATGACCCCATACCAATAAGTGCATTGACAATCTCATCACCCCCATAGATCTCCTCCGAATCAACATTCATCAAAATTGCTGCTAAATCCTCAATAGTCACTAACTCATTAATAAGCATGATTTTACGCTCAACTTCTACAACATCATTCACTGAGACCACCCGCATGTCATTTGGCATCTTCATGGATCGGCACACATTAAATGTCACTTCTTCATTATTCAACCGGAATTTTAGTTATCCGATCTCCTTGTCTACAAGAGAACGTCCGATGGTGAGGAATGGCTGCCCCATGGTAATGGGGACCTCAAAATCAACCAAACAGTCCTGAATAATTAAGTCAGCCGTAAGTATAAAGGACTCTACCTTCACTAGCACATCATAGAGAATCACCACCAAACTTTTCACCGTGCGATCTGCCATCAATAGCAGCATTATAGTCGGTTTGGGGCTCCCCAAGCCCATCTGTCTGAACACTGCTAACAACATAAAGTTTATACTAGCACCCAGATCACATAGCGCCTTAGCAAAGTTAAAGGCTCCAATAGTGCACGGTATGGTAAAAGCTCCAGGGTGTTCCTTTTTCTGCATAAGGGATCTGAGATGCTATTGCACTATAGTGGTGCAAATTATCATAAAGGTCAAAGCTCACAGTCCTCTTCTAGTGACAAGGTCCTTTATGAATTTAGCATAGTCGGGCATCTTCTCAAGTGCCTTGACTAATGGGATGTTCATAGATATTTATTTCAGCATCAAAATAAATTCGTGATACTTCCCATCTTTGACCTTCTTCTTCATCCTCTACGGGAAAGGGGGAGAAGGTCTAGGAATAGGCGTGATCTTTTGAGGTACCTCCATCTCCTTCCCTTTGCCAGACCCATGCTCCTTTACATAACTAGGGGTTGTCATATCCATAGAATCATCAATCAAAATCTGCTCCTCAGTGTCTGCCACCTTATAATCATCAATCACCATGGGCACAATTATCTCATCGGTCACAACCAGCCGTGGAGGATCAACTAGTGCCGTCCCACTCATAGTTGTGATAGCTATTCAATGATTGTCATTTTTCGGATTCTGAATTGTATAGCTAGGGAGTGTGCCCTTTTGCCTCTAGTTCATAGCAATAAACATCTAACCAAGTTGTTGGTCAATCTTCTTAATGGCAATGACATGTGATTCCACCTTTTGGTTCGCACCAAAAATATCAGTGCGGAGTTCCTTAAAATGGCCATCTGCCACCTCCATCTGCTTGAGTACCTTAGACAACATGTCTTCCACCCCTGAACCACTAGACTCTAGATCACGGATCCTTGGAAGAACATATAGACCGCTTCTATCATATTTGTACTCCTCATGCTCTTTCTAGTCACCATTGTCTCTATATTGTCCCCGATTGTAGTTGTTATCTCTGTAATAGTTTCGACCTTGGTTCCCCTGACCTTGATGCTAAGAGTATTGGTTAGACCCTTGTGAGTTGGTTCAGAAACTTGCCCCTTAATTAGTAAGGTATTTTTCTTCCTCCTTAGATTCTAATTCGCCTCCATCATATCTTGGGGCCTTGCCCTGAGAACCCACTACATTCACTTTTTCAGCCCCGACTCCCATAAAATGCTTATCAAGCATCCCATTTTGGTTTTGATCTTAGCAATATCCTAGTATCACTCCTCATCCTTTCTTCTTTGCTCTGCAAACATAGCTACACTTAAGTACAAGCTAGAACCTTCGAGTCTCTTTTGTGCCATGCACAGGTGGTTTTGGTGATCCTGTCAAGGACATCAGTAGCTTTAGCATATGTATGACTCATGACTGTTTCGCCGGAGACAATATCAGCCACCGCCTTAGTGGTAGCATTCAGAGACCTATAGTATATCTTCAGTAATGTCACATCTGGGATTCTGTGGTTGGGCACCTTTTTTTAGCTTCTTGTTGAACCACAACCATGTCTCGTGAAGTGCTTTAAAATTCAACTGCCTGAAGTTGTAGAATTTGTCTTTATGGTGTAAAGCCCTGGAGGGTGGGAAGCATCTTTCAAGAAAGGCTCTTTTAAGCTCCCCTCGAGTAGTGAAAGAATCGTTGGACAACTCAGCCAACCACAACGTTTCCTCACTCCCTAGTGAAAAGGGAAATAACCTCAATATGATTGCATCCCGACTCACTCCCAGTTGTTTGTATGCTTTGCAGATACCCACAAAATTTGTCAAGTGAGTATGTGCATCATCAGTCGCATGACCCTAAAATATCCCTTTCATGTTGAGCAATTTGATCATTGCACTGGTTATGTCAAACATTGCTCCAGCAGGCAAAGGGGTAGGGAAAATAGCTCCAGTGGCATTGGCCTCATCAATATCAGCATCATCATCATCTTCAAAGTACTAGTGGCTCTGCTGCTCTGGACCTCTGTTCCTTCTAACTCCGCAGCTTCGGCAACTTGTCTTTACTCTTCAGCGAGCCTCGCTGCCTCTCTATCTCTTACTTGAGCTTGTTCCTCAGCCAAAATTCTGGCTGTTGCTTATTCCACTTTCTCTTGCCCATGTATGTTGGCCATTTTCCTTAGATTCAACAGTGTTTGTTCCAGTTCGTGATCAATTGGAACCAGGAATTTTCCTCAGCTCCTAATACTACCCATGCACGCACCTGAGACCTGTTAAGAAACAAGGATTTTTATGCCAGTGATCTATTTCGGTGCTTAGCATGCAATATAGGTAAGCTAACTTTCACCTATATTCGTGTTCCCCAATCTAGATGATTATCACCATGCAACTTGATCCGTATGTGAGTGTTCACTTAATTAACCCTTACCCTTAATATCAGATTAGCTATTCCCCAACAAGGTAAAGCTATTAGATGAGGGATGATAGCCTCAAATCTCCGTTGTTAATATTTTTTCCTATTCATCACTCCCTTGATCTGGTGAATACGAACAAAGAAAATTCCAATGTTTGCAACCGTTAAGAAGCAATTAAAACGAAGGGAAAACAATACATGCTTAAGCCCCCTTCAAGATTCAGTAAGTATTTTTACCTATGCGTGTTAATTCATCATGGTTCCCACAACCCTATTTATGGGATTAGCTACTCATACTTGTAGAATCATAGTTATAAATTAGAGAAGAAATTTTAATTACAACTTATAATGATTACTAGAAGCAACTACACTTATTGAATAAATAAATAAAAACCAAAGAACAATAATCCAATATTGTTTTAATCCTAAAAATTAAGAACAAAATTATAAATCTTGTTTCTTAAACCTTGATGGTACTGAACAACACCCAAAAATAACGTTCAAATTCATCAAAATTGCATAAACTATAAAATAAACCTAAACAAAATATTTGTAGACATGAAACAAATCCTTTCCTAAATCAACTAGGATTTTGGTTTCGGTAGGTACCACAATCCGTTGGTAGCATCAATGGGCCATTAGAGTGTCCGTTGTTTTAGTAATTGCTTCCCTTGGACTTGTCTTCTTTAAGCATCTGGCTCAAAACATTGGCTCGTTGTGAGATACTATGAGCCATTGGTCCATTCCTTTGTTTCCTAGCCTCCTAAACATAGTTTCTGATCCTAGAGGTACGGGTGCTTAGAATGAACTGTACTTAGAAGGTATGACCCATCTGGTCTGTCCGTCGGATGCAGCCTTCTCCTAATCATTCTTCTATGATTCTTTCCATGACTGGATAGGGGCTAGGGACAGAACTCCGGGCACATAACTCCTGGGGGAGCACTCTCCAGGGACATAGCAGCATTCTGTCACCGCGAGCTTAGAGCATTGGATTAGGATTCCCCCACCTCATAAAACATCATTTGATGCTTCTTACACATATGATATGACAGAAGATGAGTCTTACTGATGACCCTTCGCTTACTTCTCTGGAGTCAGCGATGCCTCTTTTTCCGTCACGGAAACAGCTTGTTGTGCCCAGGTCAAGGAGATTCGATTTGCTTGGTTGGGTTCTTTTCTTGCTTATTCCACTTCTTAATCATCCTTCATTTCACTAATTCGTATTAACATGGACCTAAGATGAATTAGATAGGTTTTACACTTTTATCAAAGAAAGAGGAAAGGTTGGCAGTTCGGGCTTTAGATGGAATTCAAGGAGAAATTATTGACCTTACCCCTATTACATTACTTAAGCCTACTCTTTCTTCAAGATGTGAAACGAGCATCCGAAAACGACATTCCCTATTGTATTTTAGATGGAGTCATCTACAGGGCTAAGAATCTTACCTTTACTTAGATAGGGGTAGTGGTACCACGCTCTTCCGTGCTCGTAGGTTTACTCACCTTTGCATCCCGACTAAGGTAGATCACTAAGAAAGCATCTTGGCGAAGATAAAAGAGTTCGACTCCTGAGCGAACCAAATCCCGTATTGTTCCTAAATCGCCTATTCTTAGCATGACGGATATTGAATAAAGGGACAACTGAGGGGGTACTTATTTGAGGGAAGCATAAAGGAAGACGCCAAAAGGTTATGTTAAAAGAGATNAAAAGGTTATGTTAAAAGAGATGGCTATGAGACTAGTGCAAACAATATGTTGAAATAGTAGATTTAGTAGTCCGCTTTCTTTCTCCTTGTATGAACTCCTCCCTTGAGGAAGGCCCCTGTTGTGGCAATTCAACCTAGAGGGTATAGTTACTATCTCCTAATCATTCTTCTCTGATTCTTTCCACGACTGGATAGGACAATCCACCGTAAGTTCACATGATCCATAGGAACCATCCGTCGCATAAAACTTCATTTTGACATTGTCTCTGTTTCAACCTACTGCTGATCAGAACGGTCCGTTGTAAGCTCGTATGATCCATGGGTTTCAATGCGTTGCTTGGAACTCTGCTTAACAACTACTCAAAATTGGATGCAATGGTTGACTAAGAAGGCCCATAGTAAGGACCAACAGTCCGTAATACAACTCGTTTGAGGCATTGTTTCTTTGTTCTGTCCTTTTTCTCAGTTTTGACTCCTACGACCTGTTATACGTGGAAAACTACAAAAACGCGTCATATCCATATAAATGTACCTAAATTCATGCACATTCATAGAGTTTTAACCATCGCTAGTGCCATGAATTCATAGAACATCACCAGGAAAGGGGACGTGCATGTGTAGTGATATCAAAGGGATCTAGTAATAAATATATACATATACTTACGGTGGCACGTAGTTTAGATACGATAGGATTTTCCTTTGAATGTCGGGTCTACTCTGTGCTAGACATATTCTCTCAAAAACATGCACATGGGGCTCATATCGTAATCTTAAAGTCATTCATAAAGTTCATGGCCAAATAAATAATAACATGATGGATCCCACTGGAAATACATGAATAGCCATGAATAAGGGCCTGTGAATCGGCCAAAAGTCATAAATGAATTAATCATCAAATTCATGCATACTTTTAAAACATGTATATACTTTATATTCATAAATACATGATGAGTACTTGAGAGAAATCATATCATGAATCATAAATCATAATTTAGAGCTTAAGAAGATCTAGATCATAATGGAACCATAAAAATGACTTTGCATGAAATTTATGTAGTTGGGCATAATTTAATTTACAGTTGAAACTATAATTTAATAATCAAAATAATTATAAAATCTTCCCAAAAATCATAAAACATGATTTGATACATGGAAGGAATTGACCCATAGATAGATCATAGATAATTTCAGAAGAATTGGAATAAACCCCATAAGATCATGAAACTTGAATCTAGAATTGAAATTCATGGAGTTGAGAAGTGAACAGAACCCTCATTTATAGCCTCACATACGTGGGTAAATTGAATTCACACTCCCACTTTAAAGCCCAAAGGAAATTAGAGAGAATTTGATGAAATTCCTCAAACTTGATCTTCAAGGAAGGCTCTAGGTTGCATACATGGAGTGGGGATACTTAGAATAGGTTTACCCCCCTTAAAATCCTGCTAACTGAGTTTAAAACGACGTACTTTAGGACCTTAGGACTTAGGAATGATGAAAATACCCTTAATGAATAAACCTGGAAAAGCTACACTGCTAGTGACAACGACTAGTCCAACGGGTCGGTGCAAGCTCCTACTAGTCGTTACTTCCCTCGTTGCATCAACCCAAGTTCCAGCCCCAAACCTTCTACCACAATAGGTACCACGAGTCGTATCCATCTCCAACAACTTATGGCAACCATCCATTGTTACCATTGTCCATTTTCCAGAAACCTTCCAACGGGACCATATAACGACTCGTCCCTTCGAATAACAAGTCATCCTATGAATCGTGCCAACCCTTTTTACCAAGACCATCCTCCTAAAAACCCCCTTACAATGATCCATTAAATCTACTAATGGGTTGTTCTGAGACTCGATTCTCCCCAGTCCTACTCTGCAGATTCTCACTAGGGGCACCTCCAACGAGTTGTTAGTCCCACCAACGACCCATATAATGGGTCTATCTAAGAAGAAATCTTAGATTTTCTATAACTTTTCATTTCATGTCCCGAGTCTAGTATTAGGCACTTCTAGGGTATTACACATTGTAAGAGACGACGAGTCATGAGAAGGGTCATAAGTTGGGGAAAATTCTGTGCAAGGAGGAGAAGTCACGAGGGATGTTACTGCCCATGTTAGGAAACCACGAGTCATAGGTTGTAACCATAGGTAGGATGAGGCAGTGTTGGTGAAGGATGGATCCAACCACTCATGGGATGATGTCACGAGTCGTTGTGTGAACCATGGGGAAACTCCTAGTTAGATTGGAGAGAAAGGTAGTAGCGACGACAGATCTCACCATGAGTCGTGGGATCAGGGCACGACTCCTGGAATGAGTCGTGACCCCTGGCAATGTATTTTTCTTGCGTAGTAAGGGTTAATATGTATTTCCTAATCACCAAAATCCTAAACTATGAAATTTTAAGCTTAGTTAGAAGGGTTTTAAGAGTACTTAACATATCATAAGCCTTTCTATTCCATGTATGCAAGTTTCGAGTGTCCCATTGGGGATCAAGCTTGAGTATTCCCCAATTCCTTCTCCAATTCATTTGGGCTTTCAAGGAAGAGTGTAAATTTGATAACCAAGGTATGTAGGGTTGTGAATGAGAGCCCTTCTTCACTTTCATACCCCAATTTCCCTCTATGTTTATGAATTAATGTATTAAAGTAAATTTGATGATCTTATGGTGTTTTAAGACAAAATTCATAGAATTCTCTTTGATTTGATTATGAGTCAATTCCATTCATGTTGTAAATATTGTTTTCAGATCTATAGGTAGATTTTATATTTAAATTGATTAAAAAAATTTTGATATCAAATCCAACTTAATCTATGCCCAATTATGCAAAGTTTCATGAAAAGTCAAGTTATGATTCTATTATGATTTTGATCTTTCTAACCCTATATTATGAAATTATGACTTATGATATGATTATCTTCAAGTACTCTTCATGGATTTATGAATGTCAAGTATATGCATTTTCTACAAGTATGCATGTATTACATGATTTATGAATTTATGACTTTTGGCCGACTCACATGGCCGTTATTCATGGATAATCATGTATTTCAAGTATGTTCAAGTATGTTATGATTTATTTGGCCATGTACCTTATGAATTATTTCACGATTATTATATCAGCATCATGTTCATGTTTTGGGAATCAATGTCTAGCAAAGAGTAGACCCGACATTTAGGTAAACCCTGTGGTCTTAGTACTACATGCCATCGTACGTATATGTATTGATAGGTTTCCCCCTTGTGATATAACATCATCCACGTCCCTTTCCTGACAATCCTGGGACAGCTCTGCTCATTGGAGCGACATAGTTGGGGCATCATGTAAGTTGTATCATGATGGTGTCTTTTAAGAAGAGTTCTCCCATTGTTCCTCACTATTTATGCATTTTCATATTATTTTACATTGGCTAAAGTTATGTTTTATAAGGTTTCTCTTATGATAGAATTATGAATGATTTGAAAACCTTGAGCCCTTATGTTTGTATTATGATGTTTACTACATGTTCATGTTGTCCTACTCTTAGGAACACTTATGTATTTTTAACTATCATTTTACTTACCTTGCATATTTAGTACATTTCAAGTACTGATTGCATACTCTATGTTGTATCTTTTCATGATACAGGTCCGAGAGATTAATCTCAGCTGCATCATTAGTCTTGCTTTTCCCCTTAGGCCTATTTAGCCAGTGTTGGTGAGTCCTCATCCTTCGAGGACATTCAGTTATCCATTCATATGTTATTTTAGTTATAGACATTTGTTGAGCTAGTTGAGCATCCTGTCCCATTAGCTCATCAGTTATATTAGAGGCTTTGTAGACAATATGTAGAAAAATCAGCTTGTCGGTGTTTATTCTATTTTAGATTGATATATATGTAGACTTTTGCTTAATCGTGTTTTATTTTTATCAGTTTCCGTTTGTTGTATGCTCTTAGACACTATGTCCATGCCATGGGTCGACTTGGAGCCTCTCAGGGTTCCTTGTCCTGTCTCTCTTTCTGAGCATATGTTCAGGTCATGCCATCATTTCCGAATGGACTTGGTACTTAGGTGAAGCTATGCACATCTTTTCACCCGCAGATAGAAGGTCAGACTGAGGGGACAAATCTGAATATTAAGGAGATGTTCAGAGCATGTATGATTGATTTCATGGGAAATTGAGATGCTCACATACTTCTCATTGAGTTTGCCTACAATTACAGTTACCACATCAGCATTAAAAGGGCCTCATTTGATGATCTTTAAGGGTGGAGGTGTAGGTCACCTATTTAGGGGTTTCAGCTAGATAAGGTGATGAGTTGGAAATTTACCAACTCATTAGCCTCCTAATCATGAGTTTTTTCCGTGTTTTCGAGTCATCTATGTGGATTTTATACCCTTTCTCTTGAATTCATTGTAGGTACATCATGTGAGTAAAAAAAGCATGAAATTGAGTAAAACACATGGAATTTTAGAAGAAATTTGATGAGTTAGCATATGACTGAGAGGAGCCAAAAATAAGGGAAGATTTGAGATCAAAAAGAGGTGCAAGGACGTGCGTTGACTCTGCTAAACGCTGATCTGGAAAGGCGAAACGCAGGAAAAAACACCGAAGCCATTGCCCAGACCGGCTAAACAATTTTCACTTCACGGAATGGCACCGGCTAAATGCCACTGAACCGCCAGATAACCCCTGCCAGGCCACAATTTTCAATCAGCCACAATTTGTCTCTCCATAAATTGCCACCGACGAAACGCCCGTTCCTCGCCGGAGAGGCAATCTAATGAAGGGTAAAAGGGTCCGAAAAGGTCTCAAAAACATCTGGAATCTTCAAGGTCATTTGAGGAATGTTGTACACAAGAAAATATAGAGATATAACCTCCATTGTAAATCAACAAAAGAGAACAATTCAACAACCAAATAATTCATCTAATTTTCATCTTCTTCATAGAATTAGGAGTACATTCCTTTATCCATAGTTTTGTACAGTTAGGTGGGAATTTTCTTCTTCATTTTCTTTAGCCCATTTTGGAGGAGTTCAACCATTTTTGTAAGAGCTTGTGCAGAAAAATAGTGAAGCTAATGGAATGAATGTGAGGAGAATCCTCTTGGTATCTTCTCTCTATCTTTTAATATGCTTTACTAATTTTCTAGTTAGTAGCATATTCGTGGTGGGTTTTTTAATTTGATTGGGTTTCGATAAATTGCTCTTGGATTCTTATTGAATTGTAGGTGGGTGTTGCAAGATTCATCTTCCTATTGTTGAATTAAGTGTAAATCTATTAGATTAACCTTAATCTATTAATGAAGATCCATTGATTATGATATGGTTCTATCTATACTTGCTTGATTGTTTCTTGGGAGAGAGTGATTAAGTATTGGAAGGGAATCTGCTAGTGGGTATGGATTGGAGATTGTAAAATTAAGCTAGAAATAGCTGAAGTTACTTCCTCCTTCCTAATTGGCAGCTAATAGCTAGGAATAGTGAAGTTGTTGATCCAAATCAATTCAGGTTGAGCTAAATCGAAGCTAGATTTTGAGAAATCTCTAGATAGGGGTAGTCAATAGGCTGGGAAGCTGAGGCTACCTACTTCTCGAGATTATTTACACTTGAGTCTAAGGCATTAAAGAAAATTCCGATTTAATTGTGATCTCACCCATAGAATGTCCCTACCCTGTCACTTGTGATTACTTCAATTGAAATTCCCCCCAATTATA
>JACEIK010004895.1:92717-115258 GCA_018107945.1 Datura stramonium
TAGTTTATAACTCTTGCATTATCGACTCAATTCTATGTGGGATTGGACCCCTACATCCATCGGGAATATTTATTTTTAGAAGCGACTGTTTACGCTCTTTCATAAAAGAGGAGTGTATTTTGGACATTATCAAAAATTGCACCATTGCTGGGGAATTGAGTTGTGATAAAACATTAGTTATTTATTGATTCGAACTAATTTTGCATTTTTGTTTTACATCTTGTTTTTCTTTTATTTTTATTTTAGTTTTTGTTTGTTCGTAGTTGAATGATGGCATCATGGAATGAAATGAGGTTTGTTGGTTGCAACCCTTATTATGATGACCCATGTCCTTATTGTGGATAACCACACTATTGACAAGATTGCAAATATGCCCCTAGAAGGGAGATGAGTGCACTTCTCCTTCCTATGCTGGGTATAGATGCACATTATGTGGTAGTCATGGGAAACATTGGGATGGATGCCCAAATGGGGTCACTTCTGTCTATAGTGACTATGATAGAAGTTGTGCTCCTAAGCTTGGAAGGAATGAAACTATGGCAACTGAAGGAAGGGAAAATACATATGGGCGCATAGAATCCATGCTCCAAGCCATTTTGGAGCGGGAGTCTAATGCGGAAAAGAAGGTCAACCCCTCCATTCCCATGGAATCATTAAGTCCTAAAGAAGAAATACATAAAACTCTAAGAGAAGAAGCAGAGGAGATATTGAGGAGCATAACAAGAAGAAGTGAACAATGGGGCATAGCTCAACTTGACTCATTGGAGGAAGTTCAAAGTGATGATGAAGGAGTTGAGGTGTACTTTCAAGAAATCAAAGAGGTATGCCAACCAACCAACCTTACAAAAATGCCAGATGCCGAAGTTGAAGAAGTGACATTAGAGCCCCCAAGTGACATCCCACAAAACATGCTCAAAGACTCTAGTTCACCTGAAGAGGAGGATGTCAAGCAAGAATCATGCTTGAAAGGGGAGCGACTTAGGCCTCCCTCTTATCATTTTTCAACATTGACCTTGGTTGAAAAAATGGTAACTTAGGAGACCAAGTCGATAAAGGGAATCGAGGAGGAAGATCAAGGTGGCTTCATATTAGAGTATGTCATGCCAACAAGGCCAAAGAACATCCCTACTTCAAGGGACAAGAAACACAAGATGCAACATCTGTTGCTTGGTCCTTTGATGCTCACACCAGCACCCCTAAAGCGGACTGAAAGAATGGACAAGAATCTTGGGGTGTGATTCAAATGCTCAAAGTGGATAGAGAAGTGGTGAAATTGAAGTCATCGAGTCACGACATTCACTAAAGCGCTTCTTGCAAGGGAACCCAAGTGCTTTTACATTTTTTTAATTCACTTTGTTTTGTTTTACTTTACATTTATGTTGTATTTGATTTTAAAGGGTTGGAATAGGTGTGGAACATGGAGAACAGTGAAAGAAGAAAGAGAAAAAGAGAAGCATGGAAAATGCATATAAAATGGGTGCCTCCACCGTATTAGGGAGTTCTCTCACCCATTCATTCCTAATTTTTTTACCTTGTGCAACAAGGACAACTCTTTATTTGTGTTAGGGGTGAAGTATGAGTAGCCCTCTTGTTATGTGATACATGATATGGCCCTCTAATAGATTGGGTGACGTCATTATTAAGGGAAAATCATCATTACTTGTGAGTTTGTATCTCCTTTTTAGATAGTATACTTTGAATAAACTCCAAGGGTTTTCTTTATACTACGGTTCTTTCCTAAGGAGCAGTCTTTATTTGAGTTATTTTTGTGTGAACTGTGTTGGCACTTCCCAGAGATAGATTGAGAGATTACTTTCTTAAGGGAAAATGCCAAATCTAGAGTCTTGTGAGTCATTTGTGCACTTGTTTGATGAGGTACCACCAACAATTCTTGCTTGGCATTCTGCATGAGCTTTTGAAAAGAAAAAGAGGGGCATTTAAATGTGAAATGAGATTGCTCTTATCATGAATAATATATTCCTTTCTTGGCTTGTTGATTCGTAACTATCTCGTTAAAAGTCATCCTCTTAATGTGAGAAAGGAAGTGTGTGAACTCCTTGGATTGTGATTACTTGTGTGGTAAAGTTTTTAGCTTAATTCTTGTGTATGAATGATTGTCTAGATCTTTCCCTAAGTGTGATTCACGGAGAAATTATAGATTTTGCTTCACTTAGAACATGATATTAGGTCCTCTTTTGTTAGTCACTTCACCCAAATCACCTCATTGAACATTAACCTTTGATAGTCAAAGTTTGAGCCTTTGAACCTTTCTTTGGACACCACATTACAAGCCGAATGACCATTTTTAATCCTTCTCTTTGGCACCCATCCTCCCTAATTTCTAGTGATAAAATAATGAAAATGGGGTTTGAAGCCCATGTGATTGGGAGAGACAAGGAAATTAAAGGTGAGATGAGGCAAAAAACTAAGTTTGGGGGTTTGCCAGAGTAGGGGGAAAATGAGAAGCTTAACAGTGAGTTAGCACAAAAATGTTGATGAGTTGGATGAATCGATGGGTTGAAAGTCCTTTAATCATCAATAGAGAAAAAATACAATAAAAGTGCTATTTGTTGCATAGATAAGTCTAAATGTGAAATTCATGGGTGTTATAAGGGTGGCTTGTGTTATACAAAAGATAAAGATGATGAACAAGGAGAAATAAGGTGGAGTGATTCCAATAATATGATCGGGTGTTACAAGCTTTTGTAAAGGAATTAGGGAGGCTTTAGTCACTAAAGCTAAATATTTATCCTACCCTTATTCCTATCCTTTGTCACGACCTGCAAGTCCTAATTGATTTTTAGTATAGCAACACTACATTAGTGGCGATATACATCAAGGGCAAGCCTATGAGTATTTTTTATGCACTTGAATTTCTTTGTGAGAGCGAGCGCATTTGTCTTATCATATAATCCCGTAGTGTAAAATGCTAAAATATGTGTGTGGGATCCTCTCTTCTTGTAAGCGGCATCATTCCTTTGGAGTACATGCTGAAAATTATTTTCAAAGAGAGGTATGATTAAGGCAAGTGGGTAGTGATCTTTGAGGCAAGCTTTAAATGTGAATGGTCAATGACTTGAGATGCCCTTTGAACTTGTTTTGAGGAACTATGCCCCTTATTTTAATAAAATGAATGCATGCAAGATATGTTGAATGATTGTGGATACCTATTGGAGCCTGTGCAACATGGTTTGAGTCTTTTTCTCTTTCTTTAATTGGTGTATAATGCTTGGGATGTCATGCGGATTGATGATTTTGTGTACAACTACCATTGTGCCCTAAGACTTAGCAATGTTCCCTTGTGCAAGAATGTCTTTATTGGCCCTTGATGCAAAAACTCATGTATAGCATGTTGTTCATTTTCTCAACTGTAAAGAATTGCATTACTTGAGGACAACCAATGGTTCAAGTTTTGGGTTTTTATGAGTTGGAGATTTACCAACTCATTAGGCTCCTAATCATGTGTTTTTTCCTTATTTTCGAGTCATTTATGTGAATTTTATGCCCTTTTATTGAATTCTTTGTAGATACCTCATGTGAGTAAAGAAAGCATGAAATCAAGAAAAACACATGGAATTTCATAAGAAATTAGATGAGTTAGCATATGAGGGAGAGGATCCAAAGATAAGGGAAGATTTGAGCTCAAAAAGAGGTGTAGGAACGTGCTTTGAATCGGCTAAACGCAGATCTGGAAGGGCAAAACACAGGCGAAATGCCAAAGAAACTGCCCAGATCGGCAAAACCAGCCCTTCATGGAATGGCACCGGCTAAATGACACTCAACTGCCGTTTCACCCCTGCCAGGCCACTTTTTTCAATCGGCCACAGTTTGGTTCTCCGTGAATTGCCACCGGTGAAACACCGGTTCCTCGCTGGAGAGGCAATCGAATAAAAGATAAAAGGGTCCAAAAAGGTCTCCAAAGCATCTAGAATCTTTAAGGCATTTGAGGAATTTGTACACAAGAAAATACAGATATATAACCTCCATTGTACACCAACCAAAGAGAACGATTCAACCAAAAATTCATTCATCTTCTTCATAGAATTAGGAGTAGATTCCTTTCTCCGTAGTTTTGTATAGTTAGGTAGGACTTTTCTTCTTCATTTTCTTTAGCCAATTTTGTGGGAGTTCCACCATTGTTGTTAGAGTTTTTGACGCAAAATTGTGAAGCTAATGGAATTAATGTGAGGGGAATCATCTTGGTATATTCTCTCTATCTTCAAATATGCTTTACTAATTTTATAGTTAGAAGTATATTCATGGTGGGTTTGTTAATTTGATTGGGTTTTGATAAATTGCTCTTGGTTTCTTATTGAATTATAGGTGGGTATTGCTAGATTCTTCTTCCTATTGTTAAATAAAGTGTAAATCTATTAGATTCTCCTCAATCTATTAATGAAGATCCATTGATTATGATATGGGTCTATCTATACTAGCTTGATTGTTGCTCGGGAGAGAGTGATTAAGTATTGGAAGGGAATGTAGTAGTGGGTATGGATTGGGGATTGTAAAATCAAGCTAGAAATAGCTGAAATTACTTCCTCCTTCCTAATTGGTAGCTAATATCTTGGAATAGTGAAGTTGTTGATCCAAATCAATTCGGGTTGAGCTATACGCAGCTAGAATTTGAGAAAACTCTAGCTAGGGGTAGTCAATAGGCTGGGAAGCTGAGACAACCTACTTCCCGAGATTATTTACACTTGAGTATAAGACATTAAAGAAATTTCCGATTTAATTGT
Organism: Datura stramonium; assembly: GCA_018107945.1. Classification (NCBI taxonomy): domain Eukaryota; kingdom Viridiplantae; phylum Streptophyta; class Magnoliopsida; order Solanales; family Solanaceae; genus Datura; species Datura stramonium. Next base: position 97,457 of record JACEIK010004895.1, read on the forward strand.
GATCTCACCCATAGAATGTCCCTAGCCTATCACTTGTGATTTCTTCAATTGAAATTCCCCCCAATTAGTTTTAATTTAGAATTAGTTCCTTAATTTTCCCTTTTAATTTCCCCCCAATTTTTACTTTTCAAATGTTGAACAATTATGCGATCTAGTTTTAATTAGTTTATAACTCTTGAATTATCGACTATATTCTTTGTGGGATTCGAACCCTACATCCATTAGGAATAATTATTTTGAGCAGCGCCCGTTTACACTCTTTCGTAAAAGAGGAGTGTATTTTGTACATTATCAAAAATTGCGTCATTGTCGGGGAATTGAGTTGTGATAAGACGTTAGTTATTTAGTGATTTAAACTAATTTTGCATTTTAGTTTTACATCTTGTTTTGCTTTTATTTTTATTTTTGTTTTTGTTTGTTCGTTGTTGAATGATGGCATCATGGAATGAAATTAGGTTTGTTGGCGGCAACCCTTATTATAATGACCCATGTCCTTATTGTGGAGTACCACACTATTGACAAGATTGCAAATATTCCCCTAGAATGGAGATGAGTGTACTCTCCTTCCTATGTTGGGTATAGATGCACATTATGTGGTAGTCATGGGAAACATTGGGATGGATGCCCAAATGTGGTCACTTCTCGCTATAGTGACTATGATAGAAGTTGTGCTCCTAAGCTTGGAAGGAATGAAATATGGCATGTGAAGGAAGGGAAAATACATATGGGCGCATAGAAGCCATGCTCCAAGCCATTTTGGAGCGGGAGTCTAATGCAGAAAAGAAGATCAACCCCTTCATTCCCATGGAATCATTAACTCCTCAAGAAGAAATACATAAAACTCTAAGAGAAGAAGCGGAGGAGATATTGAGGAGCATAACAAGAAGTGAACAATGGGGCATATCTCAACTTCACTCATTGGAGGAAGCTCAAAGTGATGATGAAGAAGGGGTTGAGGTGTACTTTCAAGAAATCAAAGAGGTATGCCAACCAACCAACCTTACAAAAATGCAAGATGCCGAAGTTGAAGAAGTGACACTAGAGCCCCCAAGTTACATCCAACAAATCATTCTCAAGGACTATAGTGCACTTGAAGAGGAGGATGTCAAGCAAGAAGCATGCTTGAAAGTGGAGCGACTTAGACCACCCTCTTATCATTTTTCAAAATTGACCTTGGTTGACAAAATGGAAACTGAGTAGACTAATTCGATGAAGAAAATTGAGGAGGAAGATCAAGATGGCTTCATCTTAGAGTATGTCATGCCAACATGGCCAAAGCACATCCCTCCTTCAAGGGCCAAGAAACACAAGATGCAACATCCGTTTCTTGGTCCTTTAATGCTCACACCACCTCCCCTAAAGCGGAGTGAAAGAATGGACAAGAAACTAGGGGTGCGATTCAAATGCTCAAAGTGAAGATAGAAGTGGCCAAATTGAAGTCGTCAAGCCACGACGTTAACTAAGGCGCTTTTTGTGAGGCAACCCAAGCGCTTTTACATTTTGTTTTTAATTCACTTTTGTTTTGTTTTAGTTTACATTTGTGTTGTCTTTGATTTTAAAGGGTTGGTATAGTTTAGCAACATGGCAAACAGTGAGAGAAGAAAGAGAAAAAGAGAAACTTGGGAAATGAATATAAAATGGATGCCTCCACCATATCAGGGAGTTCTCTCACGCATTCATTCCTTATTCTTTTTTAACTTGTGCATTGAGGACAATGCTTTATTTGTGTTAGGGGTGAAGTCTGAGTAGCTCGCTTGTTAAGTGAAACATGATATGGCCCTATGATAGATTGGGTGACATAATTCTTAAGGGCAAATCATCATTACTTGCGAGTTTTTATCGCCTTCTTAGATAGTAGTCTTTGAATAAACTCTGAGGGTTTTCTTTATACTACGGTTCTTTCCTAAGTAGAAATCTTTATTTTAGTTATTTTTATGTCAAACCGGGTTGGAACTTCCCGATGATAGATTTAGAGGCGAATTTCTTAAGGGAAAATTCCAAGTCTAGATTCTTGTGAGTCTTTTGTGCACTTGTTTGATGAGGAACCACCAAAAATTTATTCTTGTCATTGTGCATTATCTTTTTAATACAAAAAGAGGGGCATTTAAATTTTAAATGAGCACGCTCTTGTCATGAATAATATATTCCTTGCATAGCTTGTTGATTCGTAACTAGCTCATTACAAGTCATCCTCTTAATGTGACAAAGGAAGTGTGTGAACTCCTTGGACTGTGATGCCTTGTGCAGTAAGGTTTTTAGCTTAATTCTTTTGTATGCAAGATTTTCTAGATCTTTCCCTAAGTGTGATTCAAGGTGAAATGATAGATGTGGCTGCACTTAGAACATGATCTTAGGCCCTCTTTTGTTAGTCACTTCACCCAAATTGCCTCCTTGAACATTAATCTTTGATAGTCAAAGTTTGAACGTTAGACCCTTTCTCTGGAAACCACTTTACAAGCCGAATGACCATTTTTAATCCTTCTCTTTGGCACCCATCATCCCTAATTTCTAGTGATAAAGTAATGAAAAATGGGGTTTGAATCTCATGAGATAGGGAGCGACAAGGAAATGAAATGTGAGATGACGCAAAAGACTAAGTTTGGGGGTTTGCAAGAGTAGGGGGAAAAATGAGAAGCTTAAAAGTGAGTTAGCACTAAAATGTTGATGAGTTGATGAATCGGTGGATTAAAAGACCTTGAATCATCAAAAGAGAAAAAATAGAAAAAAAGTGTTATCTCTTGCATAGATAAGGCTAAATGTGAAATCCATGGCTGTTATAAGGGTGTCTTTTGTTATACAAAAGATAATGATGATGAACAAGGAGAAATAAGGTGGAGTGATTCCAATAAGATGATGGGGTGTTACAGGCTTCTGTAAAGGCATTAGGGAGGCTTTAATCACTAAAGCTAAATATTTATCCTACCCTTATACCTAACCTTCGTCATGACCAACAAGTCCTAATTGATTTATAGTATAACAATATTACATTAGTGGTGATATACACGAAGGGCAAGCCTAGGGGTCAATTTGTATGCACTTGAATTTCTTTGTGAGAGAAAACACATTTGTCTTATCTTATAATCCCGTTGTGAGAAATGCTAAAACATGTGTGTGGGATTTTATCTTCTTGTGAGGGGCGTCATTCCCTTGGTGTACATGCTTAAAATTGTTTTCAAAGAGAGGTATGATTAAGGCAAGCAGGTAGCGAACTTTAAGGATAGCTTTAAATGTGAACGGTCAATGACTAGAGATGCTCTTTGAACTTGTTTTGAAGAACTATGCCCCTTGTTTGAATGAAATGAATGCATTCAAGATATGTTTAATGATTGTGGTTACCTACTGAAGCCGGTGTAACATAGTTTGATTCTTTTTCTCTTTCTTGAATTTGTGTATAATGTTTGGGTTGTCGTGCGGATTGATGATTTCGTGTACAACTACCATAGTGCCCTAAGCCTTAGCAATGTTCCCTTGTGCAAGAATGTCTTGATTGGCCCTTGATGCAAAAATTCATGCATAGCATGTTGTTCATTTGCTCAACTATAAATAAGTGCATTACTAGAGGGCAAGCAATGGTTCAAGTTTGAGGTTTGATGAGTTGGAAATTTACCAACTCATTAGGCTCCTAATCTTGAGTTTTTTCCTAGTTTTCGAGTCATTTATGTGGATTTTATGCCCTTTCTCTTGAATTCTTTGTAGGTACCTCATGTGTGTAAATAAAGCATGAAATCGAGCAAAACAAATGGAATTTGAGAAGAACCTTGATGAGTTAGCACATGAGGGAGAGGAGCCAAAGATAAGGGAAGATTTGAGATCAAAAACAGGTGCAAGGACGTGCTTTGAATTGGCTAAACGCTGATCTGGAAGTGTGAAATGTAGGAGAAATGCTGAAGCTACTACCCAGACCGGCTAAACAACATGCCCATCATGGAATGGCACTGGCTAAACGCCACTGAACCGCCGGTTCACCCCTGCCAGGCTACTGTTTTCAATCATCCACAGTTTGGGTCTCCACAAATTGCCACCAGTGAAATGTCAGTTCCTCACCGGAGAGGCCATCTAATGAAGGGTAAAAGGGTCCAAAAAGGACATCAAAGCATCAAGAATCTTCAAGGGCATTTGAGGAAAGTTGTATACTAGAAAATACCTATATATAACCTCCATTGTACACCAAATAAAGAGAATGATTCAACCAACAATTCATTCATATATTTTTCATCTTCTTCATATAATTGGGAGTAGATTCCTTTCTGCATAGTTTTATGCAGTTAGGTAGGACTTTTCTTCTTCATTTTCTTTAGCCCATTTTGGAGGAGCTCCACCATTGTTGTAAGAGCTTGTGAAGCAAAATTGTGAAGTTACTGGAATGAATGTGAGGGGAATCCTCTTGGTATATTCTCTCTATCATTAAATATGCTTTACTAATTTTCTAGTTTACTAATTTTCTAGTTAGAAGTATATTCATGGTGGATTTGTTAATTTGATTGGGTTTTGATAAATTTATCTTTGTGTTTTGTTGAATTATAGTTGGGTGTTGCTTGATTCCATCTTCATATTGCTCAATTAAGTGTAAATCTATTAGATTCTCTTCAATCTATTAATGAAGATCCGATTGGTGATATGGGTCTATCTATACTTGCTTGATTGTTGTTCGAGAGAGTGATTATGTATTGACAGGAAACTGGTAGTGCGTATGGATAGGAGATCGAAAATTAACGTAGAAATAGTTGAAATTACTTCCTTCTTCCTAATCGGGCAGCTAATAGATAGGAATAGAATTTTTTATCCAAATCAATTTGGGTTGAGCTAAATCACAACAAGATTTTGAGAAAAACTCAGTTAGGGTAGTCAATAGGCTGGGAAGATGAGGCTACCTACTTCCCGAGATTATTTATACTTGCGTATAAGGCATTAAAGAAATTCCCAATTTAATTGTTATCTCACCCATGTAATGTCCCTAGCCTCTCGGGCCAGGATTACTTCAATTGGACTTCCCCTCAATTAGTTACGAATATCCTTTTAATTCCCCCAATTTTTACTTTTCAAATGTTGAACAATTATGCGCTCTAGTTTGAATTACTTTATAACTCTTGAATTATCGATGCAATTCTATGTGGGATTCGACCTTGACAACCGTCGAGAATATTTTTTTTAGCAGTGATTGTTTACGCTCTTTCGTAAAAGAGGAGTGTATTTTGGATGTTATCAGGAGGCTGCATTGATAGGGCTACTTACATTTTATGAGGCCAAGGAGAAGGTTCATCTTATTAGACCGAAGCTGAAATAGCTCAAAGTTGTCAAAAATCTTATGCGGATGTTAGGCGGAGAGAGCTTGAGTTTGAGGTTGACAATTGGGTGATTCTAAAGGTGTCTCCCATGGAAGGGGTGATGACGTTCGGTAAGAAAGGAAAGCTTCATTGCTGATATGTTGGTCCTTATAGGATTCTAACGCCAATTGGAAAGGTGGCATATGAGTTAGAGCTACCAGAAGAGTTAGCTTTTCGTGCACCCAATTTTCCATGTATCTCTGTTGAAGAAATGCATTGGTGACTCGGCTTTGGTTGTTCCGGTGGAGAGCATAGGTGTGAAGGAAAACCTTACTTATGAGGAGGTTCTGGTTGAGATCCTTGATCGTCACGTTTGGAAGTTGATAGAAAATAAGTAGCTTTAGTAAAGGTTTTGTTGAGAAATCAACTTGTTGAGGGAGCTACATGGGAAGTTGAAGCAGATATGATGACTAAAAATCTACATCTTTTCCCTTTTGGCTCAGTTTCATCATAAGTTACCAGTTTCCCTCGTAGCACTCCATTAATTTTTATATCAAGTTCATGTCTCTAAGTTTCTTTCATGTCATAGCATTCATGTATGTTTCATAAATTCATTTTAGTTATGTATCTCAGTCATGAGTCTGTCACTCCATTAATTTTTAGCTATAATCATTTAGTTTTGGGATTGTAGTTCCTTCCCAGACTTCCAATATACTCAATCTGTATTCGAGGATGAATATTATCAAGGGGGAGATAATGTAACACCCTAAATCTCCCTAAGTTTAGAGCGGGGGCCTAAAATGAAGAAAATAGAAAAATGGCACCAGAGTCATAGAATGACTTAAGGAATGAGTCATTATTGGAAACAATGGCATGTATTGTGCCTCATTTTAAGCCATCAGTCAAGATTTCCCAGAAACAATGATTCTACTAGTGACTCATTAGTTCATTCAATAGGCCATCCTAAGGGGTCGTTAACTGGAGTTCTGTAAGGGGTCGGAGTTGGTTGAGAGACAACGGACGGATACCACGACTCGTTGTGGCATGTTACGACCCATTGTATGGATCAATTGGAAGGACTTAGAAATCTATGCAGGCGAGGCAATGGTAACAACGAAAGGAGTGATGAGTCATTATTTCATATAATGACTCATCCTGTCTAATCATTGGTCAGGGAATAAGAAGAGTATCAAAAGTACTCTTCAAAAAAGGGTTATTACAGATATGCATTGTTTACAAGTAGTTAAATAAAGTGATGATTAAGGAAAAGCATCTACTTCCCTGGATTGACTTTTTTGATAAGCTACAGGGTGCCAGATGCTTTTGGATGATTGATTTGAGGTCCGGCTACAACCAGTTATGAGTTAGGGAAGTTGATATCCTTAAGGCTTTGTTCAAGACCAAATACAACCACTATAAGTTTTAGGGTAATGTCATTTGGGCATACTAACGCCCCGGCCACTTTTATAGATCAGATGAATAGGGTGCTTAAGCCCTTTCCTTATGTATTAATGATTGTCTTCATTGATGACACCTGATTTACTCATGATCAGAGGCTGAGCATACATATCACAGGCCACATGTTTAATTCTCTACGTGTTAATTTTGCTAACATCCATAGATTTTCTTGACCACGTGATAACAGGTGAAGGTATAAGAGTCAATGACCATAAAATAAAAGTTTTAAAGAATTTGCCTAGAGCCCTTAGTCATATAGAGGTTCATAACTTTTTGGGTTTGGCAGGTTACTACAATAGGTTTGTGGAAGATTTAGCCACTATCTCCACACTATTGACAACGTTCACTCATAAAGAAAATAAGTTTCAATGGTCAGAGGCGTGTGAGCGGAGCTTCCTGGAGATGAAAGATAGGTTGATTTTAGCACCTATCTTGAAACTTCTAGAATGTATAGAGGGGTATATAGTTCATTCTGATGCTTCAAGAGTTGGATTAGGTTGTGTGCTAATACAACATGGCAAGGACATTGCCTATTCTTCAAGGTAGTTGAGAAATCACGAGTAAAATTACCCCACTCATGAGTTAGAGTTGGTAGCAGTGGTGTTCGCATTAAAGATATGGCGCCACTATTTGTACGGGGTACATGTTGATATATTTACACCTCCAATACTTGTTCCAACAAACGGATATCTAAATTTATAATGGAGAAGGTGGTTAGAAATGTTGAATGATTGTAATGTTAGCATTGTATACCATCTTGGCAAAGCTAATGTTGTGGCTGATGCATTAAGCCGCAAGTCCATGGTCAGGTTAAGTGATATTTAAGCTGATATACTTGATGGTGAAAGCTATAGAATAGTTAGCTAACCTTCATATTCGGATACTAGATACGAAATAAGGAGGCATGGTAGTTCATAAAACTATAGAATCCTCCTTATTGTCATAAGTTACACAGCGATAGTATGAGGATTGAGAATTGGTATTGCTATGAGACTATATTCCACTTCAGAAGCAAGTTTTTTTTGAGTGCGGACTAGATAGAGTCCTCATATACTATGATCAATTATGTGTGCCTAATGTGGGTAAGTTATGAGATCAGATTATGGCTGAAACTTATTACTCCCATTATTTTGTACATTCAAGTGCCATGAAGATATATCGTGACCTATGACAGCATTGTTGGTGGCAAGGTATGAATACATATATTATAAGCTTTATAGCTCAGAGACTGGGAGGCATGACACAGAACATAGAGATACCTGCATAGAAGTGGGAAGTGATTTCAGAATGGATTTTATTACTAGTTTTCCTCAGACAAGCAAGAAGTATGTTTCTATTTGGGTTATCATTCATAAATAGATGAAATCTACCAATTTTTTACCAGTCATAACCACTTATACAGTTGAGGACTATGCTAGATTATACATTCGTAAGATTTTTGTCTTCACGGAACACCGTTGGATATTATTTCTGATAAAGAAGCCCATTTTACGGTGAATTTCTAGAAGTCTTTCGAGAAAGGCTTTGGTCCTCAGTTGAATCATAGTATTGCCTTTCATCCACAGACTACAAATAGGTCAAATGCACTATTCGGACGCTTAAAGATATATTGTGTGTCTGTGTATTAGAGTTCGGAGGAAGCTAAAATGACCATGTATCCTTAATTGAGTTTACATACAATACCAACTATCGCACAAGCATTCAGATATCCCTCTACGAGGCCTTGTATGAACAAAATTGTAGATTGCTAGTAGGTTGATTGGAGCTTAGCAAGGGAGAGTTGTTTAGCTAATATGGTCCGTACCTAGTTTAGAAGGCAATTAATAAAGTAAATCTTATCTGAGATAGGCTTCAGATAGCACATAGCCAACATAAGTCGTATGTAGATACGTTCCTTCAAGCGCTAGAGTTCGTTATTAGTTATTGGGTCTTCCTGAAAGTGTCGCCAATGAAAGGTGGAATGAAATTTAGCTGAAAGGGCATGTTAAGCACTAAATATGTTTGGCATTAAAAAATTGTTCATAGAATTAGCAAGATAACCTATGAGTTGGTGTTGCCGCCAGAGCATGCGAAAGTCAATCCTATATTTTATGTGACGATGTTGCGAAAATGTATAGGAAACCCAACTTGTGTTATACCTATTCAAGTTGTCTAGATCCCTAAGGAAATGACATATACAGAGGTCCCAATCACTATTCTTGAAAAGCAGGTAGGGAATCATTGGACTATTAAGGTCACCTCATTTAATGTATTAAGCTAAAGTAACAATATCGAAAAAGTAACTTGGGAGGCTGAGGAGGAAATAAGGAAGAAGTATCAAATTTCCTAAATTATGAGTGGCTAAATTCCCTTCTAGGGATGTGTGTGGATGATAGGTGTTTAGATCTAAATGGGTATTTAGTAATTGATCTTAGGTTATAGTAGAAAGCATGAATCTACTGATTTCTTCAAGTTTTAATTGGATAATTAATAGTTGCAAACATTAACTAAGCTCTCTAACTTTCCTTTAGCTTGATAAAGGAAAGTGAGGTTGGGTAAGAATTCAATAGTGGAGATTTGGAGCTTTCATCTATGGATTGGAGCTAGAGATAGTTTATACTAATATGACTCCAAATGAGGCGGGTCATGTGTGCACCTACAATGACTGTACTCGATAGGAGAACCCTTTTCAGAATATTATATAAAATGCTAAAAACTTTAATTAATTTACATGAATCAATAATATTTTGAAATATCCACATAACTTTTCCCAAACCTTGACTCTCATAAGATATAATTTAGATACGTACAAGAGCTCTAATAGAATACTTGAGAAGAAAAATGACAAAGCTTTGCTTTAGAAGAAGAAACTGAAACCTAATCCATGTCATGAAAGAAACTTCAACCTACTACAACCTATACAAAACAGATGTAGCAAGGTAGTATCTGTGCACCACATGTACCAGTAGTTATTATCGGCTGACTAAAATTAGTTCACATAACAACATAATAATTAACATATAATTGACTTTAATAAATTTAGCAACTACTCCACTTATACAGCAATCCACTATGTTATTCGCTACTTTATCGTCTCATACATCTCATCAACATTCATGAAATTACCTAACAACTCTAGCCATAAATTAATAATTCAATCTTCCTCTCTCTTATGCCCCTGCAGCGAGTGTTTAGACTGCTACAACGGTCTCACGGCTGCAGTGATTTGCCCATTGTAGTGGTACCCAAGACAGTCAATAGCCCAATGTCCACGATGCAGTTCTCTTAATTTTGCATCATGTAACTTTATAACACGTCTACCTCTTTTACCATCTTCACTACCATTGACCACGTCCGTTTCTATAATTTATTAACACCTTTAATTACGTAAGGATTTCCAGACCCTCCTTTATTTAGTACATTAAATAATAAAGTTAAACCCGCTGTCTCCCGATAGTTCGCTACCTTTCCTTAAACCCGTCGTGCCACCTTATATATCCCACAAAACAACTTTAATGAAAAATTCAATCACAAATACAACTTAAATAACTCTAGAACACACAAGAAAAGCATCAATCCATACTTATGGAGTAAAATCCTCCACGATCAAATACACATAAGTACCTATTTTTCCACATTAAAATTATGTCATGTAGTACCATACCTATACCATATCATCATGTATTGCGCTCCAACCATGTCTCTTAGGTCCGGGTATCATCAGGTCAGGGTTCAAGAGTGTGATATCCCGAAGACAACCTTTAGGACACTGTATGGCCATTATGAGTTTGTAGTTAAATCTTTTGGACTAACAAATGCACCTGTAGATTTCATGGACATGATTAACAGGGTACTCAATAAATACCTATACATGTTCGTGATTGTTTTCATTGATGACATCCTCATATACTCTCGAAGCAAGGAGGAGCATTGGGAAAGCTTGAAACTATGCTTGATCTCTCTAAAATCCTCTTAGTTTGCATGCATAGGAATGGGTTATGCAAGAGGGACTTAACCTATCTTATCATGCCCAAGAAAATACATTAAATGACGTAGTTTAGGGCCTTAAAGCATAGAAAGGTCAAAAATACCCTTAATGAAAATTCCCTAAAAAATTGATCTGGGTGAACCAACGACTGATCCCATGAGTCGTTGCATGATACCAAGACTCGTGGTATCGAGTCGTTAGATCCACTGCCTCAATTTATGCTTTCGGATTCTTCCCACAACTTTATAGGACGAGTCGTTGCTTCAAATGATAGGTCGTTAGGTCGATTATTGACAGCTCCTTCACTAACCTGAACTTCCCTTACCACAAGCCTCACCATGACTTGTGGTTGCTTCCAATGAATCATGGTACCCATCCATTAAGAGAAATAGAATTTCTCACAACCCAAACCACGATTGGTGATCACAGGTCGTCACCATTCACCATAAGTCATTGGATGACCCGTGGTATCCCCAACTTCCAAGGTCCAGTCTCTCCCACGGTTGTAAGCAATGACTCATTCCGAATAATGAGTCAATAAATCATCTGTTGTCTTTGCTGCCACCAGGTCTTCTCATAACCACAACTACATACAACGACTCGTGGTTTCCAACCATGAGTTGTGACATCATCCGTCCTGAGCATTTTTCTCTAATTTTCAGCCAACTTTCATTTTTTATACCGGGTTTAATCTTAGGCACCTTTGTTGTATTACAATATCTCCCTCTTGGGAACATTCTTCCTCGAATTTTGGAAACAAGCCGAAACATAAAGACATGCAATCATTATACCCATATGCTAATCATTTACATCGAAAACTAATGGAATGACTACCTCCGGTTCATATCACATAGTTGAACTAATTTCATGCTTCACATACACATCCATACATATAAAAGAAACTTGAACATATGATTTGAACATGAATACTAAATAGAGTTAAAGGGAAAAACTAATACCTCAAGTCGGAACAAAGCCAACAGAGAATAAGTGTGGGAATTTAGCCATCATATCCACTTCGGCTTCCCACATAGCTCCTTCAACATGTTGATTCCTCCGTAATACTTTAACTAAAGCTACTTCCTTGTTCCTTAGCGTCCGAATATGACGATCTAATATTTACACCGAAGTCTCCTCATAGCTCAGGCTATTTTTTACAGCAACACTGTCCACTAGGACTACAAGAGCAGGATCTCCCAAACATTTCTTCAAAAGCGATACATGAAACACAAGATGCAAAGAAGATAACTCTGAGGGAAACTCCAACTCATACGCTACCTTACCAACTCTTCTCATGATATGGTAGGGACTAACATAGTGGGGACTGGGTTTTCCTTTCTTTCCAAGCCGCATCACTCCCTTCCTGGAAGATACCTTCAGAAACACCCAATCGTCCACCTCAAATTCCAATTCTCTCCTCCTCACATCTGCATAAGACTTTTGATGACTCTAAGAGGTCTTTAGCATGTCCCTTATAAATTTAACCTCTACCATAGCTTTATGAACTGAATCTGGTCCTATTATAGATGCCTCACTAACCTCAAACCATCCGATGGGTGATCTACATCTCCGCAAATAAAGAGTCTCGAATGGAGCCAGCTGAATGCTGGAGTGATAGCTGTTATTAAAGGCAAACTCGATCAAGGGCAGGTGATCATCCAACTATCTTTGAAGTCCATTACACATTCTCACAACATGTCGTCGAGAGTTTGGATTGTCTATTCCGCTTGACCATCCATTTGCAGATGAAATGTTGTACTGAGCTTAACCTAAGTTCCAAGCCTTTTTTGAAAAGACTGCCAAAGCTGAGAGGTAAATTAAGTACCTCAGTTTGAAATTATGGACAAGGGCATTCCATGCAATTGAACTAACTCTCAGATATATAGATTGTCATAATCCTCCGCTGAGTCTGTGGTTTTCATCGGTAAAAAATGTCCAGCCTTGGTTAACCTGTCTACCACAACCCAAATGGAATCATATTGATGGCGAGTACAAGGTATCCCTGTTATGAAATCCATGTTAATATCTTCCCACTTAAAAGTAGGAATGTTGATATCCTGAAGTACTCCTCCCAGCCTTTGATGCTCAACCTTTACTTGTTGAAAGTTCGGGCACTTGGCTATGAGTTCTGCAATATCCTTCTTCATTCCATTCCACCAACAGATTTCTCGTAAACCAAGATACATTTTGGTGTCACCCGGATGGATGGAATACCTGGATCCATGGGCCTCATTCAATATCCAACTCCTCAAATTATCAACATCTGGAACACATAGGCGACCCTTGTACCAAGCACACCATCTTCCCCATGGGAGAAAACCTCCACCTTCTGAATTCAAATGGCTTCCTTCAACTTTACCAAAATTGGGTCATCGTCTTGTCTAGCCTTCACATCAGTCACCAATTATGATTCGGATCCGCTTTGCACAACAACACCGCCATCGATAGAGTTACCAACCTAAGTCCTGACCTTGCGAGACGATGCACATGTTTCACCAACTCTTTCTTTCATTCATCCACATGGGACACACTTTCCACTGATAGCCTACTAAGTGCGTCCGCTACCACATTAGCCTTACCCAGATGGTAAAGAACAGTCATATCTTAGTCTTTGAGTAGCTCTAACCACCTCTTTTATCGTAGATTGAGGTCCTTTTGTGTGAACACATACTATAAGCTTTTGTGGTCCATAAACACATCGACAAGGACCCTATACAAGTAATGTCACCGTATCTTCAATGTGAACACCATTGCAGCCAACTCAAGATCATGGGTCGGGTAATTCTTCTCATGGATCCTTAACTATCTAGAGGCATATGCTATCACTTTCCCTCGCTGCATCAATACACAACCGAATCCGATTCTCAAAGCATCACACTACACCACAAAACCATCCGTACCCTTGGGTAGGGTCAATACTAGTGCAATAGTATGTCGAGTATTCAACTCTTGGAAGCTCTTCTCACAAGCGTCTGACCATTGGAACTTCACCTTCTTTTGAGTCAACTTGGTCAAATGTGCTACAATTGATGAAAAACGCTAAAAAACTCCATTAGGAGCCAACTAGGCCTAAGAAACTCTGACTATCCGAAGGATTCACCGGTCTAGGCCAATTCTTTACTACCTCGATCTTATGAGAATTTACTTTTATGCCCTCGCTTGATACCACATGAACCAAAAATGCTACTGAGTTCAACCAAAACTCTCACTTGCTGAACTTGGAATACAATTGACGATTCTTGAGAGTCTAAAGTAAATTAGTAACTGCTAGTATCAAGGATACGCAGAGAACATAAAATCAATAAAGGTAAACCTAATAGTTTGTTTGGCCAAGCTTCTCAGATCAACTTATTTTAAAAAGTCCTTATTGAAAAAGTACTTTTTGTGAAAAATAGTTTGTGTTTGGAAAATGAGTGGCATGCTTCTCCTTTCTTCGAGAGTATATAAGGATGTCATCAATTAACACGATCATGAACATGTAAGAGTACGGCCTGAACACCCTGTTCATTAGGTCCATAAAGCTACAGGGGCATTTTTTAGTCCAAAAGACAAAACTACAAACTCATAATGACCATACCGCATCCTGAAGGCTGTCTTCGGGATATCACACTCCCGAACTCTGAGCTGATGATACCCGGACTTGAGGTCTATCTTTGAGAAACACTTGGCACCCTGAAGTTGGTAAAACAAATCATCGATCCTGGGAAGAGGGTACTTGTTCTTGATGTTGACCTTGTTCGGTTGCCGATAGTCAATGCACATCCGAAACGAACCATCCTTCTTCCGAGAAAATAACACTGGTGCACCCCATGGGGACTTGCTCGATCTAATGAAGCCCTTATCTAATAGGTCCTTCAGCTAATCCTTCGACTGCTTTAGCTCGGCTGGAGCCATCCTGTACTGAGGAATAATGATCGGCTACGTGTCTGGTAGAAGGTCAATACTAAAATTGATTTCTCTCTTACGAGGGACATGTAGTAAATTGTATGGGAATACTTTGGGTGCTCACGCACCACTGGAACTGACTAGATAGCTAGGGTCTCGGACTCAACATTCTTAACCCTAACAAGATGATACATGCAACCCCTTGAAATCATATTTTTAGCCTTAAGATAGGTAATGAAACGACCTAACATTACCGCCGAACTACCCTTCAACTCCAAGATTGACTCACCTAGAAAATAGAATTCCACTACACGGGTTCTACAATTAATCAAAGCATAACACGCATACACTAGTCTATGACAAGAATAATTTTGAAGTTGGTCATGGATAACTCTATAAGTTCTGCGGAGGTGACTTTATGCAATATAGTGACCAGGAACCCTCTATACACCCGCGTAGCTACAATCGAATCACCAATAGGAGTAGAAACTAAAAATGGTTCTGACAGAGTCTTAGGACTAACTCCAAAGCTACTAGCAATATAAGGTGTTACAAAAGACAAAGTATCCCCCAAATCTAGCAAAGAATAAACATCAATATGAAAAACTCACAACATCCTCGTGACCACATCCGGGGAGACCTCCTGCTCCTGGCAGGGTGCTAAAGCATAGATCCTGTTTTAGCACTAACCGCCGACTGAATTAGTCGAGGCACCCTGCTTAGAGGGACGTTCTGCTAGAGCGGCTAAACTAGTTTCTAGCATACGGGCTCCACCGCCCCTGATCGGGATGAAGGGAAATCCCTGAGACTGTGTCTGAGTTTTCCACACTCGAAACAAACATCCGAGCCAACTAAGCACCTCCCTGAGTGATTCTTGCTTCACTTGGAATAAGTTAGGAAAGTGTGCTCCATTTGCATGCTACCCTGGCCGCTCGAATCTGGAGCTCTGCTCCTCCAATCCCCTCAGAATCTAGATGGCGTACGTACTGATGATGGTGCTGGAGCAATACACCTATGATGGAACTGCTGACGTTGTCCACCCCCTGATTTGAACTGTGAAGTCCCGTAACTGTCGATCTTGGCCCTCTTGGCCTCTTTGTGCCTCTGATACACCGACTTCATCTTCTGAGCATGAAACACAATGCAGGGAAAATCTATATCTCAATGTAGCATGGGGTAGAAGATTTTCCCAACCTATAGGGCCTGCACCCACTACCCTAGCATTGAGATTTAGATTTTCCCTACATTGTGTTTCATGCTCAGAAGATGGAGTGGGTGTATTGGAGGAAGAGAGAGGCCAAGAGGTTCTGGATCGACAGTTATGGGACTTCTCAGTTTAGATCAGGGGGTGGACAGCGTCAGCAGTTCCATCATAGGTTTGTTTCTCCAGCACCTATAGAGCTTGCACCAAGAATGCCACGTGGAACTCTTCCCAACCTATAAGGCCTACACCCACTACCCTAGCATCTCTCCACTGCTTCAACCATAAGTGTGCCACCCCCTTTAGCTGATAGGAGGACAAATCAACACAATCTCCATTGGTCACCCCCAAGACCTGGGTGATCTTTAGAATTTACTCAATGAAATCATGTGGATCTTCATCCACCTTGGACCCAAGGAACACTGGAAGGTTCATCCTAAAGAAATCTCTAATCCGGGCCGCTATCGCATTGTCATTCTATGGGATACGCAAAACAGCCTACTGGTTGACCTGAGCGGTCAAGGCCTACGCCAACATCTGGATAACCGCCCAAAACTTAGCCTGGGCAATTCCCTTTGATGCATGGGATCCTTAAAAGGTAGGGCTTGTTGATGCCCATGTTCGTTTCCATCTTCATGGCCTTCACTGTTTTCGTCTCTTCTTCCGTTCATTCCTCTGGGAGCCATGATTCTGCGATCGCAAAGAAAGACTTTTCATCGCACGGCATAGATCATGAAAGAAAGGAACATTTCCTAAAAGTCTCATAGCCTCTTTGTCATAAGTGTGGCACACTTTACACCCATGAAAAAGACTCTCCTCAATGCGGCTTTTGGACACCCTAGGACTCTTCAAACCTATTGCTCTGATACTAAGTTTTTCACGACCTAAACATATACTTGGATTGTAACACGGGACAAGGAACCCCGAGAGGCCAAAAGTTTACCCATGCCATAAGCATATCTAAGTTCATTAAATTTATGCAGAAGTCTAATCATATAACATAGAGGAAATGTAAACATATCATAGCAAATGATAACATACGAAATCACTATACATACACATAAGTTGAGTACTACATACTATCTATTATCCTTTACTGCATAACATAGGTTGATGGGACAACGTTCCCAACTAACCCGGCCAAATACTAAAACAAAAAACATCACACATGCCTAATCAAATGGCCCTTGAAACATGAGGTTTCACTAATAAAGCAAAAAGCAAACTCCTAGTTGGACTAAGGTTGAGGATGAGCCAAAGAGCCAAGTTTTGTATCATGAAATGATACAACATAGAAAGTGTGCGTTCAGTACGTGGAATGTACCGTGTATTCAAGGTAAGTAAATTGGACATTTAAAATATGCAAGACCTCATAACATCATAAGAACAGGACATCATGCTCATATTGTAAATATCGTCACATAACATGAGGCTCAAGGTTTTCGAAATATTCATAATACATTTGTAATCATAAGCATGAGAGCAAAAGCTACATTAAACATAACTTGAGCCAACATATGTAATCATAAACATGCCTAAATCATGAGGACCAATGAGAGATTCTCTTAACTGACATACTCTATATGAGCACACTTGAAGCCTGACTTGTAACCCTAGTCGGGAGGGTGTCCGTACCTTGCCAAGGTAGAACCATGAAAGTGTGATATCACCATGAAAAGGGCCATTTGGGCCAGTGACAGTCAAATAGGAGGTCCCAACTTACCTATGGCGGCACGTAGTGTATAAGATCAGGGGAAGATGCTAGGCCCCGAACCAACTTGGTGTTCAATACTATTCCCAAAACATATATAGTTCTCATATTATGACATGCATGAATTCATGGTCTAGTTGAATCATTAAAATCATAAACATACATGAACTAGCCATGACATTAGGCCCGTGAGTCGGCGAAAAAATAATTCATGAATCATAGGTTTCATGCATACTTGTAGATCATAAATATAACTTGTAAATCATAAAATCATGATGAGTAATTGAATAAATCCATATTTCAAATCACAAATCAT